>SNQN01004663.1:0-29124 GCA_008642245.1 Bassia scoparia | reverse complement strand
TCCGACTCCAAGCGAAGTTGGACAAAAGCTCATCCTGACGATTTAGTGAAGAAAAAATTTGGATCAGCTTGTTTCAAGTGAAAGATGATGAAGAAATGTTTCATGAAAAACCCTATCGAGTACTTTCGAGTCCAACACATTCTAGAAAATTACGAGATCTTTAAGTAATTGACAATTATAGGAAAATGTCATAGCTTGTAGGTGCTTACTAAAATAATATAGAATCACGCTAGGTATTCAAGAATGGGAATCCCTAAGAGAGCTATGGAAATTTGTCTGGAAGAGACATAATAAATTTACCCTATCAGGTCTCCAAAAAGAAGATTTGGGAAAGTTATTTTCTTTGGGAGACCTTGGTTCATTTTCGACCTTATTTAGCGCTATCAAGATGGAACCTTAATTTTAGACCATTATGTTGATCATAATTCCGGACCCAATTCACCGCCGGGTTTAAGGGTTCTCTAGAACTTGTCCAATGAAATATTTTGATAAGGAAAACCCCTGTGTTCTAAGATTGCTAAAAAAGTGGGAAACTCCATTAGATTGGATTATGCCATGATAGGCACCAAAGATCCTTCATGCCGAGTTGCGTCCAGGTTAAATAAGCATAATTCTATGGTTAACAGTATGGGTTTGAGGAGCTGCAACAGCGTTGAAGTATCAATATAACATGCTTTATGGGTTGTGGAGAATTGAGGGAACAAGAGATCATTCTTCTCCTCGATCATCTCTGGTACACTTGCTTCATCTTATGCCCAGTATAAGAAAAACAATTTTTGGGAGAAAAATCAACACAACGCCTATATTGTTAAAAACCCTTCCCCATATTGTTATATACAAACCCTCCCTCACATAAATATAGGGGATAGCAAAACATAAAGGAATTGTTTCTTTTTTTAATAAATAAGATACTATAATTAAAAAAAATCCAAAACATTGCCGTGAAAAGAATTAGGTTGGGTGTTTATAATGCTAGGTAGGGGGGATTGTATTGCATAATTTGCCAAAATCAGAACCATTCACAAACAAATTCTGGATGTCGGGCCAACATTGGAATCAACCTTCTGGACACAAAGGCAAGGGAACTAATACTACTACTTTATCCACTGGAGAGATATATCCCATTCCGCGTAATACTTAAAAGAAAGCTTGCCTCAAGGCGACGCGATGTTTAATGGCGGATTAGCGACGTTAGCCGACCAAAATCGTCGCAAAGGACGTTACACCGATGTCCAAAAATCAGTTCGCAAACTCATATTTTTGGCGGAGTGGATTATGATGGCTTCGCCTTCCCTTGGTTTTAAAGTATAGGCAACCGGACTCATCGCTCGCTAAATAGCAACCGAAATTTTCAATTCGGCGCTAACTATTTTTTTCAAACTCCCTCATCTATGACCGTATCCTCACTCTTCGAAACTCAAACATTCTCTCTCTTCGAAACTTCTCCTGACTCTCAAACAACCAACCCCTCACTCTCAAAATACTCATCCCGGCTTCACTCTCACCGGCGCCGAGCGTCCCCGCCGTGACTCAGCTGCCATGCCTACTCCCTTCGCCTGCCTGCCCACAGAACTGCTCCTCTCCCCCTCTCCTCGTTCTTTCTTTCCTTTTCGTTTTTCCCTTTCGTTCGTCTCCACTCTTTTTCCGCCGGTTTTTAGCCTCAAGCGCGCCCCCCCCAAAAACTTCGATGTATAGGGTGAGCGAGACTCCCAAAATGAGGCGTGGGTTCCCCCCCCCCCCCACCTCCCCTTCTCGCCTCCAACTCATCGAGCTCCCCTCCCTCTGATATTTTTCCCCCCATCTTGTTAGATGCGGTTCGGTCCTTTGTCTCTCTCCCCCTCAATTTGTTCTAGGGTATTTTTGTTTCAGAATTGTTAGCAAGGTAATAAGTTTCATCCTTTATCTCTTATTTTGAACTCTTCTCTTAATTACTCAAAGTCTAGGCTCGCTTTCTATTATTTCATTTTTTGTTATTTTACGTAAAGAAATCAGATCAAATTAGCGGGGTATTGTCGGCTCTGTAATTAGTCGAAAAACTTGAGTGTTGTTGGGTTGCATTTGTTCTACGGAATTGGAGGCTCCATTGCTTGTGTCCTGTTGGGCCTGTATTTTTGCCCAAATAAGTCACACCAACAAGTGAATTAGTTCGTGTTCGTGGAAGTACGGATTTTTCTGAATTTTCCTGAACTTGATAGATAGTCTTTTGGGAAGTTGTAATTTCAGACTCCCTAAGTTAAATTTTATCAAACTTGAATTAAGTTGTTCTAATAGTTTTAAATTCTGTCTGTGTTATTATACGCAGTTGCCTAAATTGGCACCAATCTTGAGGAGTTGATTATTGCTTATAGCTGGGTCAATACGGATTCAAGGACAACGGTATTTCGATACTTCGACCAATAGACACGAACTTTACGAATGATAATGATATATTCCTACAATCCAGAACCTATACCTGGTTACTCTTAACAGGCAAGACCGGTCAAAAAAAAAATCTTATGCTATAAAAGTTAGCACATTATGCAAGTGTGAAATAAATGGTTGTAGTTTCCGAAATAGAAATAAATTGACTAAGAAAAAATTATAGTCTATAAGATGTCATCATATCATTTGGACTTTTGCTGAGATGAAAGAGAAGTACTTTAATTATAAAATTGGATTTAGAATGCAAATACTTATGTCCTCCCACTGTGGTTCAGTCTATCGTCGATATGTAACTTATAATAATAACAATTATTTAAAAATCGAAATTTTGCTGAACTGCCAAATCTTGCGAAATTACAGTGGCTTTTGAGCCTGAGCCTTATTGTATTAGTATCACACCTGAATCTTTAACTGACGCTTGAAATCTTAGTTGTAATCATCAAGGTAACTAAGGTCGAGTGAGCAGACTGTATTAGACACGAAATGATGATATTGTACAAATCCACAATAAGTTATACTCCCAAGCTTCTTGAATTTATTATCACTTAAGATACTTACTGAAATATGACTGTTGAGTTGCAATATATTAATCATTGCTTACTATAATCCAATTAATCATTAAAGACTTTGAAAAACCCAAACTTCTATCATACAGATTCCCCCCTCGGTCTTACAATAAATGAAAAAGTTGTCAACAACGGGCTGTTTGTACTAGGTATTGATGTTACATAACCTATATATGTTGATATCGTTTTGCAGCAAGTAAAATCTCTTTAAGGGCGAAAATTTCGGCCAATTTTCTGCAACCTCTCATTTCGTTCCCAAAACGACTAAGGACACCTAAAACGCACAACGTCTTCGCTACCTGTACACAGCGCGTGGTTTGATTAAATGCAACTTTCATGAAGCAAGTCGTTTGAATCGAACTAGCGACAAACATGTGAATTGTTGGGGTGAATATCGGCAAGTCAGATAAGGCTAAAATAAAGGACTACAGTGAAACATTGGAAGGATGCCAAATGAATTTCGATTGCCTTAACACCTGATTTTTTAATTCGATACATAGAATAGGCTTAGAATCGAAAAACTGAGAAAAGGAGGAGGACTGTGAAGAGTGGATGTACAAATTAGCGAAGTGCTGTCCATTCGGCAACATCGCGACGGCATTAGCTTCGCTGAATAAGTTCGCGTCTAGAGCAAGGAGGCACTTGGGTGGAATGAGTTTGTGCCTTTGATGGCTCTGCGGCCCAGCCTGAAGTAGCACCATCGGAGCTCAATCGCGGGGACCAAAACTAAGATGGTACGCGGAAGTTGAGCTTAGCCTAGGGGTAAAAACTTTTGAAGTTGTTGGAGCGCCCACGGGAACTTTTTAAGTGATGCGCTACATTTGTAATTAGGAAGTCGTGATCGACTGGAGATATGAGTGGAATGAATAGTAAGGCATAGTCACGTTGATGAAGTCAAGTCGGCGAACATGAGATGGCATGAACAAGCGAGGGCTGTGGTCCACGATGCGGCGTCTTCACCAGTACTGGAACCCGATGCTCTCTGTAAACTCCTGTGGATATTTGGTTTGTCGATCGTTGGGGAACAACGAGTGAACTCTCAAGATCCAGCTCTTGTGGGAACAAAGGCAGGAGCTTCGGACCGAAGAAGAACCAAAGCGGAAGCCAAGAATAGTCTACAAGAGCTCAAACAGGGCGGAACTCGAGGCATTTCAAACGACGTCTAAGCATATTGGAACATTGAGAAACCAACAGAAGAAATGCAGGCCGAGCAGTCGTAAGTGGTATAATGATCTGGAATACCTCACCCAAACAATTTTCTCGAGGTGTTCTGGTAGAGTGGGCTCTCGTAAGGAATTATTCTTTATCAATTCTATTAGGTCATAGCTCATCTTTAGTAGAACCTCCAATCGAGTACCAACTATCCCACTCCAAGCACGAGGTGCGTAGTCGGCCGGGGTCATTGTTTTGAGTTTGCTAGCGCCTTTCTGATCCCCCTAGCAGCGACCCTCGAAAATTCAAACTGAAGGAAATCACAAAGTATAAGAAACTCAACCAAGTCGACGACAGATGATTGTAAATCAACTAGAAGACAACAAACCTCGATACTCACAGCACACACTCACTCCTATACGATAAGGTCAGTACTCAAGGATTAGAGCTTCCTCACGAGAAGATGACACTCATGCCCTACAGGAGGTAGTGTTGGATCATTGAAAGACGATGTCGAGGCCACGTTGATCAAGCTGTCGTCATCTCGGGGTCAAATGCTAGTGACAAGAAGCATGAACATTCTACTGCCTCCTGTCCGGCCCAGCCAAAGGTCTCCGACATTGCAGTTGGTTCCTGGGAACGATTAATCGGCGGACAGGACACCGCAACTCATACCGACTGTTGAGACTAAGGTAAGATCAGCGAACACTGCCAAAGAGCAAGTAACGAACCTATCCAGGCTTCAATGCTTTTCTGATTGAGTGCTTTACTTTGTTATTCCTATGCATGTTGTCATATGAGGGTGCGGCAAGAGCTACAAAAAAAATTACACCGGAACAGTATATAAAGGCCCTGGATTAAAAAATAGGTGCGAGTCGGGAATAGGATTGCTATCTTATCATAGTGGACTATAACAAGTGACAAGTACAAGAAACAACAAGGAGATGAAACAATGTGCGAGTTAGTTATTAGCTAGCACGTTTGAGGGGCATCGAAAACCGCACGCATAGAGAAACATCCCGAAAAAATGGCCACCTTTCCATCTGTCCCAGAAGTGAACTTCTGACGTGGTCTAAAAACGTCAGGGAGCGCCCTATCCAATCAAAAGAGCTCGAAGAAAAGCTTAAGTGAATTAGAAATTATGATCAATGATCGAAGGTTTTTAAAAAGACTCTGTTATAGGTTGGAAGGTTTTGTGGGAGATCAATGTACATAGCCACGGCATAAACACCCCCACTATATAAAAGCACACTGGTACCCAACACAAATCCTGCCATCCATAGTACACGACCCCGAAAGAAGTAAGAGTATGATCCTAATCGTCGAGTGTTTTTAACGTGCCAATCAGATTCCTAGCGAAAAGGCTCATAAGCGCGATTATTCCAAAAGATTCAGTCTGAACATGTGATCGAGCTTACAAAACTTGTAATAGGTTGAGTTTGTAGTTACTTAGGGCAGCCGAAAACCTTCAAAAAAACGCCCGCAAAAATGGGCCCGTCTCACGACCAGGTCCCAAAAGTGAACTTGAGTCTGCGTGTGAGTGCCTAAAATACCGTGGTCTCAATATCAGATTGCCGCCGTAAGAAAGCTTTAAAGTAAGGATTCAAAGTTATGACATGATCGAGCTTTTAAGAACACTTGTATGTAAGCAAGCTTCGAACGGTTTCTAAAGTTTAAGGGCTACTCGGGTCAAAAACGACGCCTACAATAACATGTCGCCCAAAATCGTGTGCCTACCTCCACGTGTTCACGCGCCCAAACTAAATTTGCCGTGATTCTAAACGTGTCCCATCTCGCCCAGGGACAACCTAGACCAAGCTTAAATAGAAGGCAACTAAACTATGACATGAAAAGTAGCTGAAAATTGTCATAGGTCTGAGTTTCTAGACAAGTTTAGGCGCCGAGAAACCCACTTTTAAATGCCTGCTCTCCAAATGCGGACTTTACGACCGGGCCGCTCCTTAAAGTGGACTGATACACCTCTGGTACCGGAGGTCAATCAACGGGTAACCATCCAGACATGCAGAGATAGGTCTATAGAGTGGAGACATAAAGTAGCTTTATAGACCATTGATCGAGCTTTAAAAAACAATGGTTAATAGGTGATTGGTCTTAGTAGTATTGAGCAACGTCGGCAAATAACTACGACCATTATATCAAACTCCAAATTGACGCAAAAAAATAGGGCACGAAAGTGCACACCTACTGTTTACAACGAGGGCCTCATGGGAAACGACTCGTCACACAATATTAAAAAGTGAAAAAACGAGAAGGCGCAAAACGCTGGAACTAGGTCGGTGTGCACTTAAACGATGACTGTCCTACACATCCGATGACGCCCCTTTAGAACTGCACGCTTAAGTGGAGTAAAAAATTGATAACTTAATCTACTCTACGACTGATTAGCGTAGGCTTCTATATTCGATAAGAAATGTTTATCTGTTGGTGAGTAGCCGTAAGTCATGGACTGTTTCTCAGTATCATTAGGCTCGAAAAACCCCCTAACAAACTGCCCGAACAGGGGCTCCCGAACAGAACACCCCATTAAACGCCCAAAGCAAAGGGCCCGCTATGCAACACCCAAACAACTGGATACTCTCTCCTAAACGGTGGTTCAATCAAGACCTAGGGAAGCTAACGTCTGGGATACTGCGTAGGACGCAATAAGGATATCTCTGTGGGCGCTAGAGGGACTGAAGATCACGGAAGACTTTATATACAACACAGACTTTATAGTAAGTGCTGCAAAATAATCATACGATAGTTCCACAAAGTTGCAAGGCGGGTCAAAAACCACATCCTGATAAGTAGAGAAGTATAATTGCACCCCAGGAAGAAAGGCAGAGCTGGAGCCCACTTTTTCACAGTCTCCTTAAGTACGCTCGGAATCCATCTTCTCGTGGCCTATAGACGGGTGGGCCTTCCGACTTCAAGTACTACTATCTCTAGTATTCCTATATCTATCTCCTTCAATATGATGATACATTATTAATGAGACACGTTAAGGATCGGCAGTACTTAAAAAAACATCTATGTGACACGTTGCGGCGGAAGCTTGATTCCTTCATGCTTCGTACAAGCAGCTAGGTAAGCTATATCATCACGCAAACCAAGGCGACCCAAGTCCAATAATGACTAAAACTAATGGATACCAAAAACTCCCCCCCTGAAAAACGCGCGGACAAAATAGAGCAAGGACCCTCCAGACGGGCCAACACCAAATGAACGTTGGTTCGTATGATCTAAACGGTGTTCTAATTGGAAGGTATCTTTAGGAAAACTGCCTTTGAATCTATGACGAGGCACTCGAGCCCCTAAACTGATCATAATCCTAGATTCAGAAGCTTTTAAGCATAACACAAGCAATGCGTGTTGTATAGATCTATTTTTCAGAGATTACTTCCGTAGCAAGTTTGGAGATACTTACGAAACCGGACCGTTTCACCGCATGAATCCACCTCAAAAAGTTGGCGACGCCTCAGTTTCACTGCCCCAACAAACCCCCTTCGTAAGAATAACAGTATCGCCTGCCTAGGCTCTTAAGATGCGGCTGTCTATCCATTTCCTTCGAAAAGAGGACCGCTTAACCAAGAATAAAGCGGTTTAACCGGAATGCGACAGTACTGAGGCAAAGACGCATTGCTGCCTTGAACAATAGGTGATATCACAGACGTATAAGTGAATCAAATTCAACTGCACAAGCGTGGTTATTGAGCTGCATTGTGAAAAGATTCAGGCACGTTGTGTAAGTAATATGAGAGGGCGAGAGCATCGAGGTCAAAAAAGGCCGTGATAGTCCCCATTTTAACCCCATATGGGAAGGGAAAGTGTTGCGACGAGTGTCCCACCAAAAACCATCTCTCTATAATCATATGACCCGTAAGAGCATTGACAAGGCGGTGAGGACCCCAATGTAAGCTCAAGCCATTGAATTAATGATGGCGTTCGTACAGTATACCTCCAATATACCCCATGCTCCTCAAAGTCCCCATGAACTCTAAGAAATGCCGGTTTCTGGTAGCAAAAGTGTCGTACCCTTTGAAGCCTTGAAAAGTAAAAGACTATTCCATCCCAAAAGTATCGCGAGCAGGAATGACCGTATCCTCGCAGCTTCGTAGTTCTCCTGCAAGAGCAAAAACATACTATCTATCATATATATATATTATAAACCATTGACCTAGATATTCACATAGTCAGAATATGAAGTTTAGATCTAAGATAGAGAAATATATCTATATCGATGGCTTCTACAGTGGACAACACTCCGACACAAGAGGACGAAACGATCTACTGCCTAAAATATGGCTCCCCGTCACGGCCCCAATACTAATAATAAGCATCCATAGCGTGGTGGTGACATCTGTGGGGACTCAGGATTATCTTAAAGCTGGGCTGTCCAATCAATGATATCCTATATATCTCTAAATCATTCCTTTAAGTTTTGCCAGACTTAAAATTATGACTTAGAACGGCGTAGGAAACGTCTCCCCACCTTCTCATTTTGTAGGACGTCAGCTTTCCTATAACAACCACTGTGGTTCTTGCCATGCTTGACAAAGAGTGATACAAATTTAATTTCAGGGATAAAAATTAGAATTTTAATCTTATTGTATAGTTAGGCGCGGAAAACCCCTTAAAATGCCCCCAAAGGCCCTTTCACGCCCCAAGGACTTGTCGTGTCTTAACGTGTATACTCAAGACCTAGGGAAGCTTAAATGAATAAAATATAGCATAAAGGAGCCCTTAAAAACCGTGTATAGGTGACTTGTCGAAAGTTAGACGCGAAAACCCCCTAATATGGCCCAAAATGGCCCTTTTCACTCCCCAAACTGAACTGTTGTGTCGAAACGTGTGCAATCAAGCCCTTAAAAGCTTAAACGTGAGTAAAATATGACATGAAACAAGCGTTTAAAATCGTGTAGTAGGTTGAGTATGTAGAATGTTAGGCGGCGAAAACCCCTTAAAAACGCCCAAAATGGCCCTTTCACCCCCAAAGTGACTTGTCGATGTCTAAACGGTCTCCCAATCAAGACCTAGAAAAGCTTAAGTGAGGTAAAATATGCACGATGAACGAGCTATAAAACATGAAAATGTTGCGTATATAATAAAGTTTGGGCCGTTGAATAACCCCAAATCCGGCCCATAAATGGGCGGCCAGGCATGGTAATCCACAGCCCTATACCCAATGAGCGGCTAGACAAACTAATCGTTACGGATGATATCGTAAACGGCTGGCTCCAATCAATGGACCTAGGGACAAGTTCATAAAGTGGAGTAAAGATTGTATTAACTGACCACATGACATCTACATTTATACGGAAACGGAGGGCACATATTGTACATAAATACCTGATATAATAGGGTTGGCAATAGAGTGTTATTCTAAAAGGTGTCATTACGGTGGCGTCATGAAAACGAAAACACACACACATCATAAATGAAACTGCCCTTAAAAGACCCTTCCTTTTGGTACGCAGCAGAAACCCAAAATGCTTGAACACTTCACTATTGTCGGTGGTTTAAACGTGTGGCAATCACGACCTTTAAAGGCTTAAGTGAATAAAATATGACGAGTCGCAATATCTTCAGCATTCTGTTCAAAAAACTAGTTGTCAAATAGTTAGCTTTTGAGGTATGATAAAGTTTCGAAGTTTTTATAGTATGTCTGTAAGGGCCCGATGAACAACCACTCACGGCGTTCAAAAACGCAAGCAATTCCAATCCAAAAGATACTAACAAAAACTATTGATATGATGCTTTGAAATATCAGTTCTTATTAGAATAAATCATAATCGTTTTGTCTGTTCAATGTGAAGAGAAAATTAACATTACAAGATTACAACACATATACATTTCTCTCCTTAATAGTAAAAGACTTCAGGGGAGCAGGAAGTGATACTCATGAACAGCCATTCTTCATTATTGTTAGTCTCATGGCATTTGCTTTTCAGATTCTTGTATACACCTCCAATTTGTGAAATTATATGAAAGCATATCCCCAAGCGGTGAAAGCAAGTCTGGCGTATTTTGAAGATCGAGGCTTGGTGGTGGTCACTAAATTGTATCCTTGGCATATCAAGGCGTTTTTGGTTCAAATTAAGGGGTATATAGTACGTGACTGGATAGATGGTAGAGAACTAAGCTTCTCTCGAATCTAAATTGATGAGAAATTAAAAAGACATCTACGTTCAGTCGGGCTCCACACATCACAAGTGTTGTCAAGTGCTTGAAATGTGCACTTGAGCTAAATAGCAAGCATTATCTCACATCTCGCAAGTGTTATGAGCTTTGGCCGCTCTGATCTTATTCACTCCCCAAATGTCGATACAAGACATGTTTTCCAAAGATAGTTCATGCAAACGGATTCAAGCCAAAAATATCAAAGGTTCATACCAACAAAGAGACATTTTGAGGTTTATAATATGCATAGCGACAGCACTAGGCCAAAATTGCAAGCAAACAGCTATTTCTTTTAAAAGCGACAAGGAAGCTGGCCAAAAAGTTATTGAGGAAGACGAATATCCGGAGGATCAAAATGGACGTGCGGGTGTATATTTGAGGTCGAAAGCAACCATATCACATCAAGGTTTTCATCTCACAAATTCAAAGCAAAACATAGCACAGCACAATCAGTCCACAATGCCAAACAATTGCAAGCACAAACATGAGCAAATAAGCGAACCAGACAATCGAATAAGGTTAATATTCTAAACACGTCAGTAAAAAGGCATAGCGATCTTAAGCCAGGAATGGTAGACAAAAGACATTCAGAATTGAACGGGGATTATACCTGAATTTGGGAAATTGAATCTTCAAAGGATAGCTTCTAACTTCCTCTTGGATTGAAATACTAGAGCGAAGGAATTCGAGCAAGGTTTTTGGGGAGAAAAGGCAAGCAATCAGCAGAGGACCTCCGACAACAATGGTAGCAATACCGAAAAGCTGGAGGTAAGGACAATAGACACAAAAGCGCACACAAGCGAGTGAGCGATGCAAAATCACATTGGAGCAGGGATGAGGAAAAAAGCAACCGGCCCCAAAAAAGCAGCGTTATATACGCTTCAAAAAACCTGTGGGCGTATATACCGCAGAGATACCTGGTTGTGCCGATTATGAATACGCAGGTCGGGCGGTTCGGAGGCGATCCCGCCCTCTCACTATTTTCTGGCGGCTCAAATCCCCTGGTCTTCTTCCCCCCATTTGTTCTCTTGCTTGACGGATCGCCGCCATTACCGTTACATCGAGTCAACGGTCCATCTGACGTCCGTTCAAACTCCCGGCTGCCAGCCTTTCGGTAAAGTCGTTTCAAGCGCACCACTTTCAAAAACCTTGCAAAATTACACATTACCCTTGACCAAGCCCAGCAAAATTACCAAAAATACCCCTTTAATTGTATAATTCCAACAATTCTTCAAGCATTCCCAGCTAGCTTCACCATTGTCTATAACGCTAAACTCTCCAAGTACTTTAAGCTACGACACCATACACTCGTGATTATGGTTTTTGAGATTCATGCTTTTCTTCCCGCACCTATGAATCTTGTTTTAGTGACTTTTTCAGCAGACTCTAGTACTCCAAAGGTTTAGACAAAATACAAAACTCTTTCGGATATTTTTTGAAGTCGTACTGTGTTGGTTATTCTCCCGCTCAACAGAAACCTTAGGCATTTAGCAATCATAATACAATCTTTATCGAGAGAGAGTTTCATATACGTTCTGGCTCCGCTTACAGAAATCTCAAGCAAATATATTACTTATATATCGTGTAGTCACCTGGTTCTCTCTCTTTCCGCTACCAGAAGATCTCTTAAGCAAAATACATATTATCTTTTTCTGTAGTTTCTTATTCTGATATTTTTCCCCGCATTAACACAGAATAATTTCTCCACAGGCACAAAATCAAAAAATCTTCGGTTGAGGCGAAAAACCACTAACGAAATAGGTTTGTACGTTTTATAATAAAAGCGGGGGGGAAGAAATCTATCGTCACCCGCTCTCTATAAGTTCGCCGTGCGCATTCTCCGGTGTGTTTTTAGGACATTTTACTTCCCCGGCAGCCACCAGAAAATTTCGCACAAACAATTCATCGCAAACTGCTCCCAGAAAAGATGCCCAAGGTCCTGCGTGGAGGCAGAAAACCACCCGGAGGATCCAGGGGCGCTCTTAACCTACGGAGATTGGTCACCACCAACACCGCTACCATTGTGTTTTTCTAGAGGACGCGAAAAAACTGGAACTTGCGACCGAACAAATCGCGCGGTATAAACAGGTAAATACTTAACCCATTTGTTTTGCAATTATTCCCTCCCAAAAATTGGAAGGGAAAAGGAGGGTTACGACACCTCAATTCGATCAGCTATATTTAGCGACGGAAAATCGGTCGGCTAATTTCTATTTCGCCTCCATTTTTTCCTCTATTTACTAGGTCAAAAGACGAGGTAACCGAGCGTAAAGAGTTAACTCCAGCGGTCGGTTCCAGACTCATCTAGAAGTTGCATCTTTACATCGTCCGGTCTCGCGAATCGATAAATACTTTATGACTATTCGTCATAAAATGTTAGGTTACTCTATCGTCTCTTCAGACTCCATAGTCTTAATCAGTGGGAGGCTCTGTAACACCTGAAAATGTGTCTCCCCAAATGAGTAATTATCCGTGAATTGGAGCAACGGGATACCGCACGTCTCGCGGTTAGGTCGATAAGGTCGAATCAGAAACGAAGATGCTTTCGAATTCATAAAAGTTGGAAATATGCGAGGTCGTACTCGGAAACAAATATCTGCAGCAAAGGTCAAGGATTAGGCAAGGGCAAAAATACTTTCTTTCAGTTTTTTCCAAAGTGGTTTTTTCATTTAGGTTTTCAAAACGGCTGCGGTTTCAAAGGCGATTTTCTCATCTTTTTGTACGTTCCATGCATTGTCCGTCATTAATTTTTTCTTTGAATCCTTGCAGTAATTTTTAACGAATCTATTTTTCCTTGGGAGATTATAATTCTATGATTTTCTATCATGGGTGGCAATGTTGTCAATACGCAGAATACGGACATGGAAGAAAATACAAAGCTGGATCATGAGGATTTTTAGAAAAATACTGGCCGGAAATACGTAGGAACCTTCTCTAAGAAACATTCTAGAACTCCTCTGCGTCTGGACCAGCGAAGGAGCGCGGTTCCGTAGTTTTCTATCTAATAGATGGGGCCGTTTGGATCGAAGGAAATCAAGTCTGAATAATAGATATTATGCGGAGGGAAACCATCAAAAAATTGATTTTCAAGTAGTTATCTTGAGGAATATGAAATTTATCCTCGCAATCCATACCGTCTATTTATTATTTATCACCATAGCCATCAGTTATACTAGTTTACGCAAGTTTTATTGTTCCTACTTAGATTGTATGCTTGTTCTTTTCTTTGGAGGCGTGTCTTCTGCACGCAATCCCGAAGGCAGCGTATACAAATTCTTCAAACTCGTTCTTCTCATCAGGCTTCATGTCTGTACGTCTATTATACGTGCTCCAAATCATGTGATGCTTTCATCTTCCTGTTTACTCATCTTTCCTTTATCCGGCTTCAATATTTATCCACACTGCCATTCGACAATTTTCCCACAATACATACATTCAAAATTTTGAGGTTGAATATTGAGTTAGCAGTTCGGTACTATTACGCCTTGTAACTTTATTCTCTTCATCTTCTTCCTTAAGCGTGATGTTCGTTTTATTATGGACCGCAGGAAGCTATTGACCTGTCTAAATTGAGTAACTTTGTTTCTACAGGTATGAGCAGTGCGTTGATGATTTCCGCGGCCAATTTAGCGAGTATTATCTGGCATTTTTCGAAATTTCCTGCCTTTACTGGCTCTGGACACACTACTTAAATTACACATATGCCCTGCCCTTTGCTTCAAGATCCAGCTTGGTTTTTCTTGGCCACGCGGGCGTTGACTATCTATGCCCTACCGTGCATCCTTGAGCGTGTATTTTTCATTCTTTACTCTTACCTTGTGGGGCATGTTTCGGAGCTCTCGTTCTCATCTCTCTTCATCTCGAAAACACTTCAAACACATTATACATTCGTTTTAATTCAAAGCATGTCGATTCTCGGTTTCAGATATGGCAACTATTCTGCAGGATATCAAAGGTTTGAATTCTGAGATTATGGATGCGCCCGAGTTAAAGGTACATTTGTATAGGAAGGGGTTCATGGACCATTACTATGAATGGTTATGTCACGGTGAAAGGGCGAGTATAGGGTCCACGTCGTCTCCTACTGAGCCGAATCCTTACCGGGATATGGTTGTCGATGCTTTTGGGAACAACGTMAATCAATCACTTCTTGAGGAGGCAGGTTCGACCGAAGAAGAACCAAATGCGGAAGCCAAGATGTTCTACAAGATGCTCAAGGCAGCCGAGCAGTCGTTGTATGATGGAAGCAACATCTCGGTGTTGGAAATGGCTTCTAGAATGATCAATTTGAAGTCCGAGTACAACTTGCCACACAGGTGCGTAGATGGTTCCGGGTCATTGTTGAGTGATGCACTCCCAACGACCCAAAAAACTAAGTGTAACACCTACTACGACACAAAGAAGGTACTCAAGGGATTAGAGCTTCCTCACGAGAAGATACACTCATGCCCTAATGGATGTATGTTGTATTTGAAGGARGATGTCGAGCTTGATAAGTGTCGTCATTGCGGGTCAAATCAGTACAAGAATACTTCGAATGGCAGTTTGGTTCCTGGGGAAGGAACCGCAACCGGTTAGCTAAAAGGCCAAAGAAGTGATGGTAATGCTTTCTTCTTTGTTTACTTTGTATTTGATGTTTAGGGCGGAATTCCGGCTTATAAGCCGATGAGTACGAATAGGATTGCTTATATATGATTAAGTGAATAATAGGTTGAGTTTGTAGACGTTAGGCTCGAAAACCCCCCTAAAACTCRCAAAATGGCCCTTTCACGTCCCAAAGTGAACTTCTRGTGTCTAAACGTGTCCAATCAAGARCTAGAAAGCTTAAGTGAATAAAATATGACATGATCGAGGTTTAAAAACTTGTTATAGGTTGAGTTTGTAGATGTTAGGCACGAAAACACCCCTAAAATGGCCCAAAATGGCCCTTTCACGACCCAAGTAACTTGTCGTGTTTTAACGTGTCCAATCAAGATCTAGAAAGCTTAAGCGCTAAAATATGACATGAATGACTTACAAAACTTGTAATAGGTTGAGTTTGTAGTAGTTAGGCGCGAAAACCTCAAAAAACGCCCAAAATGCCCCGTTCACGCCCAAATGAACTTGTCGTGTCTAAACGTGTCCAATCAAGACTAGAAAGCTTAAGTGAATAAGTATGACATGATCGAGCTTTAAAAAACTTGTTGTAAGTTGAGTTTCTAGAAGTGTTAGGCTCGAAAACCCCTAAAAATGCCCAAAGGCCCGTTCACGCCCCAAACTAAATTTTGTCGTGTCTAAACGTGTCCAATCACGACCTAGAAACAGCTTAAGTGAATAAAATATGACATGAAAGAGCTTTGAAACTTGTTATAGGTTGAGTTCTAGAAGTTGCGCGAAAACCCTAAATGCCCCAAAATGGGCCTTTCACGCCCTAAAGTGACTTGTCGTGTCTTAACGTGTCCAATCAAGACATAGAAAGCTTAAGTGCATAAAATATGACATGATCGAGCTTAAAAAACATGTAATAGGTTGATTTTTGTAGTAGTTAGGGCGCAAAAAACCCCTAAAAATGCCCAAATGGCCCGCTCACGCCCCAAAGTGAACTTGTCGTGTCTAACGTGTCCAATCAAGACCTAGAAAGCTTAAGTGAGTAAAAAATAACATGATCGAGCTTTGAAAAATTGTTATAGTTAAGTTTCTAGAAGTTAGGCTCGAAAACCCTAAAAACGCCCAAAAGGCTCGAAAACCCTAAAAACGCCCAAAAAGGCCCGTTCACACCCAAAACTGAACTTGTCCTGTCTAAACGTGTTCAATCAAGACCTAGAAAGCTTAAACTGAATAAAATATCGAATGATCGAGCTTTAAAAACTTGTTATAGGTTGAGTTTCTAGAAGTTATGCGCGAAAACCCCCTAAATGCCCCAAAATGGCCCTCTTCACGCCTAAAGTGGACTTGTCGGTTCTTAACGTGTCCAATCAAGACATAGAAAGCTTAAGTAGTGCATAAAAAATGACATGTCGAGCTTAAAAAAATTATAATTGGTTGAGTTTGTAGTAGTTAGGAGAAAAACCCCTAAAAACGCCCAAAATGGCCCGTTCACGCCCCAAAGTGAACGTGTCGTGTCTAAACGTGTCTAATGAAGACTTAGAAAGCTTAAGTGAGTAAACTATAACATGATCAAGCTTTAAAACTTGTTTATGGTTGAGTTTCTAGAAGTTAGGCTCGAAACCCCTAAAAATCCCCAAAATGGCCCGTTCACGCCCAAAACTGTACTTGTCGTGTCTAAATGTGTCCAATCAAGACCTAGAAAACTTAAGTGATAAAATATGACATGATCAAGCTTTATAAACTTGTTTATAAGGGTTGAGTTTCTAGAGTTAGGCTCGAAAACCCCTAAAAAAGCCCAAAATGGCCCGTCACGCCCCAAACTGAACTTGTCGTGTCTAAACGTGTCCAATCAAGACCTAGGAAAGCTTAAGTGAATAAAATATGACATGATCGGGCTTTAAAAACTTGTTATAGTTGAGTTCTAGAAGTAACGCTCGAAAACCCAAAAACGCCCAAAATGGCCCGTTCACGCCCCAAACTAAACTTTTCGTGTCTAAACTTGTCCAATCAAGACCTAGAAAACTTAAGTGAATAATATGACATGAACGAGCTTTAAACCGTTAATAGGTTTAATTTGTAGTAGTTAGGCGCGAAAACCCCTTAAAATGCCCCAAATTGGCCCTTTCACGCCCAAAGTGGACTTGTCGTGTCTTAACGTGTATACTCAAGACCTAGGAAGCTTAAATGAATAAAATATGACATAAAGGAGCTTAAAAACCGTGTAATAGGTTGACTTTGTCGAAGTTGACGCGAAAACCCCCTAATATGCGCCAAAATGGCCTTTCACTCCCCAAACTGAACTTGTTGTGTCGAAACGTGTGCAATCAAGCCCTTAAAAGCTTAAGTGAGTAAAATATGACATGAACAAGCTTTAATCGTGTAGTAGGTTGAGTTTGTAGAATTTAGGCGCGAAAACCCCTTAAAAACGCCCAAAATGCCTTTCACGCCCAAAGTGAACTTGTCGTTCTAAACGTGTCCAATCAAGACCTAGAAAGCTTAAGTGAGTAAAATATGACATGAACGAGCTATAAAACCATGAAATAGGTTGCGTATATATAAGTTTGGCGTGAAAACCAAAAAGCGCCCAAAATGGCCCGTTCACACCCCAAAGTGAACTTGTCGTGTCTAAACGTGTCCAATCAAGACCTAGAAAGTTTAAGTGAGTAAAATATTACATGAACGAGCTTAAACCATGTAATAGGTTGCGTTGTATAAGTTAGGCGCTGAAACCTCCTAAAATGCCCTAAAAGGACCCTTTTACGCCCAAAGTGAACTTGTCGTGTTTAAACGTGTGCAATCACGACCTTAAAAGCTTAAGTGAATAAAATATGACATGATTAGCTTAAAAACTGTAATAGGTTGAGTTGTAGTAGTTAGGCGCAAAAACCCCTAAAAAGCCCAAAAATTTGCATGTCATGAATGTCATTTTGTCTTTATTGGGAATTAATTCAACTAACTCCTAATTAGCAGGAAAAGTATACTCAGAACCTTTCTGAGTCTCAGGCTAGTGACTCATTGTCAGATCCCAACGAAGTCTTCTTGAGACGGTGGTGGGTATCGGAAGGGTGAGGTTCATGGGTTAGGCAAAGATGGAGCTTCTCTCTATTATGAGAAAAGCTCACGTCGGCAACACGGATCAGGCTATTATCCATCGGTTTCCGCTCAACTTACACAATTGTCTGAGGAATTGACTGCGAGCTAGGGCGGAGTTAGCGAAGAGAGATCGCTAGCGGGATGAGGAGCAACGCCGTCTAGCAGAGCAGCTAAGCCAGCGGGACGAGAGCACACGTCAAGCGGAGAAGCTAAAGCAACAGGATGCATACATGGAGCAGATGAAAGCGCAGATGGACGTTTCATGAGGCAGTTCGGCGACTCCGCTCCCTTTCCTGGATGCTTCCCCGACGACGCACAGACGGTTCTGGCGGTCCTGCAGCCTTCGTAGCGTCGTAGCAGTTTTAGTTAGATGGATTTATTTTATCGTACTATGTTAGTTGTTACATTTCACTTAAAAGTTTTAGAAACTATATTGAGTTTGTGTATTACAACTAGTTATATCTAATATAAATTTAATTTTTGTATATTTATTCTGCTTTTCGTTATATTTATTTTTTTTTTCTTTTTTATATTACATTTACGGAAAAAATAGGTGAGAAAACCCACGAAATATTTTTTAAAAAGCGGGAAATACCTTTTAGCAACCGACAATCGGTCGCTAATTAGATTTTCCCCTCCATTTTTTAGAGGGAAAAAAAATGGAATTTGCGACCGAAATCGGTCGCTAATTCATTATTCCTCCCAAAAATGGAGGGAAAAAGGATTAGCGACCGACCTCAATTTCGATCGCTATTAGCCGACGAAATCGGTCGCTAATTTCTATTTCCCTCCATTTTTCCTCTATTTTACTAGTCAAAAAACGGTCACACATTTGTCGCTAAAATTTTTTAGCGACGATGGGAAAGCGACTAACGTTGCGATTTCAGCGACCGAAATCGGTCGCTAATGTCGGTCGCCCGCGCCAGTTTTTCTAATGTGCTGAGTTTTTTAGATTTTGGCAAATGTTAAGTTACAAAATTGCCCATCCTTCGCTTTATTATTTACACCAAGCCATTACTGTAGTTTATTGTTCCTTATTTTTTTGTTGTTCGTTTTTGCACGCACCGACTCAATCTCTATCTTCTTTCCTTTCTCTTCTCATCTGTTTTCTCATCTTCTTTCTCTTTCCTTTTTCGTTTTCTGCCTTTTCTCATCATCTTCTTGTTTTGTTTTGCTTAACTTTCTCTATCATCTTCTTCCTAGGTTTTGTTTTGCTTTACTTTCAAATTTGTTATTTTTTAGAGGTTTGTTCGGCAATTTCAGTGGATTTCCTACTGCGAACCTGGACCCTTAACTTGGTTTTCTTGCCGGGTTGTTTTGCCCGGCCTGTTTTTCTTCTCTTGGTGTTCGGTGTGTCGATGGTTGAGGTGGTATGTACTACATTGTGTATTTTCGGTTTGTTTTTTTACATTAAAAAAGTTTGTGTTTTTTGCGGGAGTAATCCTTATAATAGGCAAGTTTTCAGTGATGCTACAATTGAATTAGACGATGAATTGGTTTTTGTCCTCTTCTTTTTTGTTCCCAAATTTTGTAATTTTTGTATTTTTTGTTTGGAACATTTTGGGCTCAAAAGGTGTTTTCAGATGTAATAGTGGGTGAATTTTGTGGATTTTATCTTAATGTCAGCAAACCAATTTCTTCCTTTTCGAGCATTTCATAATCTTATGTCGCACTCTTTATCTGGGTAGCTATGAAAATTTGATTTTTTTTTGCGCATTTCGATGATTCTTTGTTCTTAAAATCAAGGAGATTCAAACTTTTATGGGATATTAAAATTTGTCTTAATTTTTCTAGCTGTAATATTTTTTTTTTTAACCATTAAATTTCTGGTTTGTTTCTCTCAATCATCATCTAAGATTTTCAAGCTTTAATCTTTTTTGAATTTACTTTTTTAGGGTATAATTAATTTAAAATTGGTGCGAAGATTGCACTTGAATCATTCTTGGAGTTCAGGATACTTAGAGGCTAACTAGAGAGAAGGATTTCATATTTTGGTAACAAATTTGTAATTCATTTTTGAATTTTGTTTTTTGTTTTTTCTAATTGTTTGAGCAATGAGTATGGATTAAAGCATCATTAAGATGATAAGTCTTACTTGATTTTTAGGGCATTCTGTTGTTGTTGTTTGGTTTTGATTGATGTGTATTTGTTGAATGTTGATTTCTGATTTCTTTATTTTTTATTTTTGGTTTTGCTTGATTGAATTTACATATGAGGGTATGCATATGGTTCACTCTTCAGTAGATTGCCCGTTTCAATTGTATTACGGGTGCATTAGTTCACTTGTGTTGATGTTGTTAGATTCCTTCTAAGAGGCGATGTACCTGTGTTTATTTAAATAAGATTGTAGGATAATTTTCTTATTAGATGGTTGGTGTGTTGGTTGTACTATGATTCTATGAAAGGGCTACCGAAACAGCAATGAGATGTGGAGGGATTTATGTTGGATTATCTCTAAAGTGTGCTCGGTGTTTTGAGTGGTTAGTTGGTTGAATTGTTTTTATGTTGATCAAGTTTTGATGAATGGTTATTGCATATGTTTCTTTAATACACCTGTTTTTTTTCCTTTATTTTATGGAATTAATACACCTATGTGAGTATCTCTAATTATGCTCTTTCTTGTCATGTTCTTTGGTTGTGTTTCTTTATAATGGTTTGTTTCCTGATATGTCAATGCCTTTGTTAAGTTTATATTGAGGCTGAAAGAAATGTTTTGGCAATAAAGCTGTTATCAGTAAATTGACTCCTTTGATATTCTGTACAGGAGAAGAAGTGAAAGAAATCGTCTTGAAAGCAATGGGGCAGACTATTATCAAAACTGTGGCCATAGTAGAAATATAAAGGTTGGTCTTCTCAGTCTCCGAAACTGTTGTCAGACAAGGATTATTATTATCTGTTTAAGTAGTTTACTAAGTTATAGGACACATACCTAATTAGGCATGATAGAATACGATTCGAGTTTTGCTAAATTAGTAGAGGAGTTAATCATAGTTATGAATCGATTTGAATACGATTGAATGAAGATTGATTAATGTGGTATGATAGAATTTATCTGGTTTAATGGGATATATGTTGATGATGCTAATTGGCATTTTGTAAGCATCATCTTAGAATATTAATTTAATAAATTGGTTGATTAAGTTAATTTTTTCTGTAATCCTGATTATGAACTGATTGATGACTTGACTTGATTTTCTTGATTGATTTCAATATCATTCTCGATTCATTTGCTACTTTGTTTTGGTGTAATGAACTTCTAGCTTTCTAGGTGCAAGGATTACCATCTTACGAATTTTTAGATCGTTTATTGTAGACCATCGAATCCTCAAGTATTTTTACCTTTTTTCTATTTAATTAGGACACTATAGCTCTTGGAGCTGCCTACTTATGTACTTCCATAAATGACATTTGTTTTCATATTGTTGTTTTCTGTGTATTAGTTGCACATAGGAAGTATATGAGCATACATTTAGATTAGCTTTTCAYTTAGAATTTAGATATATTGATGTATGTATATGGATTTTAGGGGAGTAGGAAGATGAAGCATACGACAGCCTTGGGATGTTTGTAAGGGAGCAGTGCAGGTGGAGCAGTGGTTGCTACTTGCTAGACAGGTGCATCAGGCAGCAACTAAGCATAACCAGCTGCAACAAGTTTAAGGAGTTGCCTCGAGTTTTGTGCCAGACCAAACCATGGGACCTATGCAGCCCGTGCAGGGGAGTAGTGCATGTGGTGCTGTACAGGTGAAGCAGGAGCTATTCCAAAACAACAATAATGAGTTCTAAGACCTGCTTCGGGTCCTTCTCCAGGATAGACCTTAGGACATGTGCAGGCGTCCCTGGGTACTGTGTAGACCGTGCTTAGGCTCTATAATGACACGTTTCCTATCTATCTTTATCTTGGTTGCAATCTTTCCATCTTTATTTCTATTTTTCTAATAAATAATTCTGCTCCTCTATTTTTTGCAGAAAGAAATTACATGGTGTACCTGTGAATGTGAGTGCCACATTGGGACAAAGTTTGGTGGAAATGGTGGAATGGATCAACTAGGTTAAGTACCATGCTGTTAATGTTTGGCAATGTCATTTGAATTTAAGATTGCATGTGTTTAATTGAGAAGACAACCTTGGTTTTGGGTTGATTGATTTGGCTTTGAGGATTTCTCTRTTTATAGGGGTCTTTATAATGTAACTCTGTGTAATACTTAATTGGCGATCATATTTAATGTTGGTGACTAGAATGGCAAATTTAGAATTGATATCAACTGAACTTTCAATTGATATTAAATTTATTGAAAGTGTCAATTCAAATCTTGTTTGTTCCTCTTTACTCACTTGCGAGATTGCATTATACCAGGGGATGTTGGCTAATGACAAGCTAGAGCTCTCTAATTGCAGGTATGATCTATTCCATTTTCATGTTTCAAGTTTTCCTTATATTTGGTGCTTTTTTTTGTTGAGAATCGACAAAGGATTATATTGGTGATGGCCTTATAGCTTTTATCGTATTGCAAATTATTACTAATATAATAATGCTAGAGAATGACACCCACTGTAGAAGTGTTACTAGTGATCAGCACCATGGTGGTCTAAAACTCATATTTACTTCTTTTTGTTTGGCTTAAATTATATGTATGCAGCTGACAAAGTTGAGCTAAGTTACTTCAATATGTCTAGTGTCACATTCGGCTATTAGAATTTAGTAACTGAAACCAGAGCCAATAATTCCCGCCATTTAAAGTTTTTGCTGCATAGGTAACAGAAATTGTTCGAGTGTTAGCTTAATGCTGAAGTTATTGATATGAGTGTAGTAGGGGCCAGTAAGGTGATATTGACCGATAAGTTTGAAAAACTTTTGGTTAGGCTTATTGTAATATTTACGTACGTATATATATTTGTAGGGCAAGTTAGCAATGTTGAAATGTACTCCTTGATAGAAGGGCCTTTTCTTGTTTAAAAATAAAAATATTTTTCTGTCTATTCTGACTCATTACTGATCGCATTGGAGGTTGTTTTATTCAATCGATGAATGAATGCAATATTCTAAAACAGGGCAAAGCAATGTGATAAGTCAATTTGTAAAGAAAGTCTATGTGTAAACGAGGCACTGATGCTGACAAACTGCTATTTGTGTCATTGTGTGTGCGTTTGTGCTTGGGGTGGGAGTTTGGGTTTGAAGAGGGGTTTTAGTGTCAAAATATTCTGGAGTTCCCTATAGATTTATATCATCATTTGCTTTTTTTTTTTTGTCTTGTGAATTTATGAGCATGTATAACTCAGTTTAAATATGTCCCTTATGACCCACTAAAGACTACTAACCAGACCAGGCCCCTTGGCTTAATTGTATGTTCCTTGTCCTAAGTTTCTAGATGTTATAGATTTCCCCTTTAAACAACTACTTTATAGAAAGAACAGTTTTGAATTTAGTTTGGCAAGYTTAAAAACTTAAAATATGCTGAACTTCTGAACACTTTTGGATAAGAACCATTGATTAACACCTGAATGATATAAAAGGTTTGTGCAGTTGATTGGCTTGACCCTCTCCCTTTTCTTCACTGAATGCATACCTTTTGTTCATGGGTTTGCAGAAAGAAAAGAKAATATAAGTGAGGTTAGAAAAAGTAGTGTTCTTGATTCTAATTTGCTSCAAATAGTACATAATCGGTGAATTTTGGTGAATTGGGGGAAAAAGTATTGTTCTTGATTCTGATTTGCTTTGATTGGATTAAACTAATTATCAAAAACATAATTAGTACAGCAGCTTGAGCGGAGGCCGAGAGAGAGAGAGAGGATATTGCATGAACATAAGTCTTGCACATTAAAACTACAATCATTTTGATGACACAATAATACAAAGAGAGTGGAGTATAATAATATTGCTATCCATCAGAAAGCTAGCAGTTAGGCAGTCCATTAGGAGTTAAGAAAATCTAAATTACAGTAGAATTTTTATCAGAATGAAATAATTTTAACCTGCTGTTTGCCCTCCACTGAAAACGTAAGCGCTGGGCAGCCGTCAGAAGAATCTTCAACTCAGTCTCTTCTTCAAGATTCATATGATGAGAAAGCTCGATGGCAACTTTCATATGTGAGCATGTACGTGGTCTGATAATTGTATTATCTGCAACAGAATATATCAACTGATACTGTCCATTCAAAGAGGGAATAACCGAGGGAGCCAACAGTCATTAATATGCCCAACAAGGAAGATTCACTCTATATCATGATTGAGTTTTATTTCATTAACAAATGAACAGCAAGTGGTGCTTTCATATTAATAGTGATGTTATATTCAAAACATCAAAGGTATAAAGTTTGTTTTAATATCAAATTAATCAAGCTAGAGTTTTTTGACACATGAGCAATATACCATATACAAAATATATAATACCAAGCTCGGGTTTTATATATTATTATTAACAAATGAGTTGCAAGTGGTGCACTAATTGTACATATTAAACACTCTATTAGTTCATATTAATGTATACATGTGAGCATCTTACATCATACATGTAATACATATTTCAAGTTAAAATTTAACGATCCATCAAAGTATAAGATTTGTTTTTTAGTGTTTGGTATTTAATTATTTTTTATATTTTTAATGTTCCTTTAAATGCTTTAATACATTTAAGTTTGATTAAAATTGCAAATTTATGGTTTTGTTATCAAGAATATTCTCTGGTTCTTGCTAACCATGAGTTTGAGTTTATTTTGACCATTTTAGATTTCATTATGTTAGGGGTATTTTAAACATTTACAAATAACCCTTTTTTTTCCTGAAGAATAAAGATTATGTCTAGGTTGTTTATACTCTATAATCAAACTAACACATCATGTTAATATAGAATGAAGAAAATAAATATTTCATTCAAGAAGTCCACTTTGAAAAACTTCCACCTGACATAGCATCATTATGCATCAACCAATTCTGCTACCGCCATCAGAATGCAGACAACACGCGACAATTACACGCTTATAGGAACTTACTAACTCATGCCTCAAAACTAAAGAAACAAGGTTACAAGATACTAATACCTAGCTCATTCTCAAAATTGGTCAAGTTACAACGGTTTGACATACATGAGCATATCAATGCTTTTTGTGGCAAATCCCTGCCTCCTTACAAGGGGAGCACCCACACACAAATGGGCAGTAACAAGTTGGCTCTTACTTAGTAAACAATTTCACTATCATCATTATTGTCAATGATGCTTTTCAATGTACACGCAGACTAGACCATAGGCTTTCTTTTGCTTTCATATTCACTCACATTCTTTCCTAGATGCTTTTTCCATAGGGGGAAAATTTAAACCAGAAAATCAGGTCTGAAGGTATGAAGGTATTAGGGATCGAACTCGCGACTTGAGACTTGATTTAAGACACTCACATTTAAGCACACATATTGTTTAATCAATGACCTGATTAACTAAACAAAGGCTTCGAACGAGCTCTTAACATTTAAGCACACATATTGTCTTAAATCATGACCTGATTAATAAACAATAGGCTTCGAACGAGCTTTAAGTCTTGTTTAATTTACATTCATACCTAATTTTTTTGGTTTAATGATCTCCATAAAGATAGACTACGATTGCATAATTAATTAGATATACAAATTGGTTGTAAGGAATCTTGGTACTTATAACGGTAGCATAGTCCTATTGAATATTTTTTTATTATTTGAAGTATTATTAATTATGGCACAGTTTTTAGAGTAGGAAATGAATACACGATTAAATAGTGGGGAGGGGATAGAAAGGTTGATATTAAAAATGTAGCATTGCGAAGATTTCTAAATTCTCCGAAGAAGGTAATAATTTGGTGAACATGTTTTAATAGCGTCTAATAGAGAAGGGAAAGGGGTAGAACACCAACAAACAATCATCGCATGGTAAACCCTAAAATAGGTAAATAGAAGGAAAGTGTAAAAGGGATGACTTTGAGGTTAGGGATACACACAAAGGACGGCTGACACAAACATCCAGATGACAAATGAGAATATCTCGAGTGGAACGAAGATATCTTTATAGAGTCATGCAATATTAAATGCTCCAAATTCGAGCACTCAGGTCAATTTAGAATACTATTTCCAGTCGAGTATTCGAGCATAGTAAAGATAGCAAGTCTTCGTTTTTCTCACAAATTTCATTCACAAAAAGTTTTAAAATTGCGTTAAAATTCATATAATAATAAAAAAACTAAATAATAGCTTAATTCATCTATGCTCAATGTTGTGCTTTTTACCAATTAATTACACCGCTTGCTATATTTTACGTACTTCCAATATATTTTAAATATGCCATTAAATATTATTTATTTCATTTCCAAAACTAACAATCGTCTACGAAAAATACAATTAGGTGACACGAACGCACATGTATTCAATTTTCAGAATATAATCGAATTTATTTGTTATCCAAACCAATATAATTCTCGTGATGTAAAAAAACCAATATAATTCATTTTTTAAAATAAATAATTGCCACTAATACATAAACTAATACAATACTTTTTAAGTATGTACAACGCAGAACACGGCACGAAGAAAAGGAAAAAGTGAGAGTAGTAATTTGTAAGCATAAAAGAAAAAATATAAGAAAAAAGGGAAAAAAACCACCCAATATTGGAGAAAAAGGAAAGCATGTCTAACATACTGGTACTGACAACCTGCAAAAACAACCAATGTCAGCTAATGAGCAATACCAAGTGGCATCTGTTGCCTGCAGAAGATAAAGACACATACATAACGCAAGGATCAAAATATATCAGAAGAACAAAAATCATTAAATGTAAGTGTTGGGAAAGGGAAAAGGAAAAAAAATGCTTTTCTGACATAAAATTTGGATAGCTTTAGTCATTCTTAAAAAAATCATCGTCTAATGCGTCAGTTGCACTCCTACAGTTATCTTCCCCTTCTCCAAACTACTATAAAGCCTGTAGAATTCTTAGCTGCTTCATCTTCTCGTCTGGCTCTCAAACAAATACAATGGAACACTTCCACCCCACTGAAAAAATCCAGTTCTCAACAACGAGTTCTCACTCCATTGATCATCCATTGTCACCAAGACACCCTTGTATGGTTGTCTCCAGTCACTCTAGCTCCTCCATCGCTCAATCCACCACCTTCCCTCAGGCAGTCAAGGTGATTGCGTGTATCACATAAGGAGGTACATTGGCGACATTTATTTTATACTCTAGTGGCATTTATAAAGGAAAAATGGAATTAAATAATCCAAACTTTTGGCCTTCCGCTCAAAATAATCTCAACTCAAGTTTATCTCAGAATAATCTCTATTAGTACCCTCATCTTCCCAAAATGATCCTTTTAACCCTRTACCTGTTCAATAGGTTATTTTTATTTTATTTTATTTTTTATTTTTTCCCTTTTAACTCTCCTAAACCCCTAAACCCACCCTCACCTTCCCTCTCCTCTCTCCACGCCTACACAACACGCCACCACCGCCCAACCTGCCAACTCGCTGCCACCGCCCCAACCTGCCCAGTCGCCACCACCGCCCTAACATGCCCAGCCACCGCCCTCCCAACATCCTATTTCCGATCCCCAACAACAGAAACCCCCACGRAAAACCTCCCACACCCGAAACCCCCCACCACGCAGCCCAACCACCATAACCTCAATCGAATTCACACCTCTTCCTCCTCGAATTGAGTGGTTTTGATTTCGTTTTTATCTAGATTAAGTGGTTTTAATTTCGTTTTCGATTTTATTTTTATTTTGATTTTACAGTTGATTTGGGAATTAGGGTTATGAAGTGGGTGTGAGTTGTGTGCGTGCGGTGGAGGAGTGGTTGAGGGTGTGGAGGATGAGGGAGGGGGTGAGGGAGAAAGTGGGGTGAGGGTGTAGTGGGTGCTGTGAGAAGGTGAGTMAGGGTGCTGGTGGGTTGTGGCCTATGGGTGTTGTGAGGGTGAGTAAGGGTGCTGGTGGGTTGTGGGTGTTGTGAGGGTGAGAGAGAAGGTGTGGTGAGGATGTTGGTGGGTGGAGTGCGTGGGTGGTGCAGTGTGTGGGTGGTGGGAGTAAGAGGGTAGTGTTGTACTACTAGTTTCAATTAAGTTGTAAAATTAGTGATTAATTGTAGTTAATTAGGTTGGTCAAATGTATTTAGAAGGGTCGAACAAGTTAATCATCTTTTTTTACCTATAACTACAGGTCACTTTTGATATAGGATTGTTTTGAGAAGATAAGGTAACAAATAAGGATTATTATGAGATAAACCTGAGTTGGGATTATTTTGAGCGGAAGGCCTAAAGTTCGGATTATTTAATTCCATTTTTCTATTTCTAAATGTCGCTAATTCCTGTAGCAGCATTTAAACAAACGTCGCTAGATTCAATATCGGGAAAAGCTTTAGTGTCATTTATTAATTTTGCTGGTAAAGGATCAAATAAATGCCGCTAAAACTCTTTTTTTCAATCGTTTTTTCCTAWTATTCAGACAYTCTTCAAATTACTTAATGTTATTAGTTTTGGCATAATACAAAGTACTTCCTACATCATAAATGGTGGTTTCTAATCTATTGAAAATATATTTATATATAATTATAAATAAGATAAATCTATATTAATTATAAAATGAATAATGCAAAATTATTCAAACTTTCTTTTTAACATAGAGTTTCAAATTTCTAAGCTTACAAAATATTTTAAAAAAATAGCAATTTGAATTGAGTACATATTTAACATTCTAGATTCGAAAAATCTACAATTATTGTTCTTGAACCCTTCGATAGAACTGATGCATTACAATAAATAACTTGATCAAAGTAGAAAATCTCATCATCCCTTTCTCATCCAAAAAAGAACGTTTTGCCAAGAAATGGCCTCAAGGTCTCCAATGAGGTGCTGAAAAATTGGAAAACAAAAATTAAAACTATTCTAATCTACAGTACCAACATGTCTTCAGGAAAAAAAATCAAAAACAAACAACTTACCTAAAGTGATAAATAATAACAAACACTACCTAAAATGTTTAAGACAAAATCAATTAATAGCTCATTCTTACATTCTGATGCTACGCTTAATTGAGACTGTGAAATCCATACTCATGACAAGCACAGATTACATAAAGCAACAACAAAATCAAATAGTGGAAAAAAAACAGATAT
>SNQN01004662.1:7113-27266 GCA_008642245.1 Bassia scoparia | reverse complement strand
TAATTCGAAAATTGGGGGAATTAGAACAAACCCTAATTAAAGAAATTGGGGGAAATCAAGGGGCGAGCTGGGCTTGTGGGTACAAATTGATGGCGAGTTGGTTGCGTGGGGTGTCGCGAGGGTGGTGCGAGTGAGGGTGATAGGTGAGCTGGTTGCTTGGGGTGGTTTTGAGGGTGTTAGTGGTGGTTTCGAGGGTTTCAAGGGTGTTCGTGGCTCAAGGTGGCGGTTTCGAGGGTGTTTGTGGCTCAAGGTGGTGGTTTCAAGGGTTTTAGTGGTGGCTGAAGGGTGGTGGGAGGTGGCAACAGTGAGGGGAGGTGGTGGGAGGGTGGTTCGTGGTGGTTGCAAGGGAGAAAGTTAACGGTGTTATTGAAAAACCGTTAAGTGGTCGTGGTTCACAAACATTTGTTAAAAAGTGGGTAGTTGTTTTCAAAGTTGAACAAAAAGTGGGTAGTTGTTGACAAATTTTCCATTAAATTATGAAAACAATTCAAAAATTCACAAAATTTTAACACAATTCACTACATTTTAAAAGGAATTTTACATAATTTTTCAATTTGTGGATTAATATTTATGAATATCTTAAGCTAAATGCGTAACCGAGCGAAATAGAATGTTCTAGAAGCTTTCGGAACCTTCCTCAACCGTGGCTTGCTCCCCAAGGTTGTCCACATTCATCACCTATCTTCCCTTGCAAGCCAAAGCTTCGAACAATTACGAAATCGATTCTTTCCATAAAACACATTTGGCAATATAAACTTTTTTAGGCAAGTCGAAGGAAAAGAAGTTAGGCAAGTTTTCGCCCAGTTTTGGGTAAGTTGTTGCCTAGATTTGGGCGAGTACTCGCCCAATTTCCCTCCTTTTTAAAATCTAGCCTATAAATAAAGCACCCTTGAGCTTCCATTTACAATTTTGGGAGGTGCATACACTTACTCTCTCGTCCAATACTCTCTTTCTCTCACTCATAAAAATTTCTCTCACACAAACATATTCAAACACAAAAACACATTAGATCTAAGGTTCGAAAGGGTTCTTAAGATTCCGACAAGGGTTCTAAAGGGTCCAAAGCTTCGTTCTCGATCTACAATGATTGTAAATAGAAGCTCAAGGGTGCTTTATTATAGGCAGATTTTTAAAAAGGAAGGGAAAATTGGGCGAGTACTCGCCCAAATCTAGGCAACAACTTACCCAAAACTGGGTGAAAACTTGCTAACTTCTTTTCCTTCGACTTGCCTAAAAAAGTATTATTGCCAAATGTGTTTTATGGAAAGAATCGATTTCGTAATTGTCGAAGCTGTTGGCTTGCAAGGGAAGATAGGCGATGAATGTGGACAACCTTGGGGAGCAAGCCACGGTTGAGGAAGGTCCGAAAGCTTTCAGAACATTCTATTTCCTCGGTTACGCATTGCTTAAGAATTCATTAAATATATAATCCACAAATTGAAAATTATTGTAAAATTCCTTGTAAAATGTAGTGAATTGTGTTAAATTTTGTGAATTTTTGAATTGTTTTGATAATTTAATGGAAAATGTGTCAACAACTACCCACTTTTTGTTCAACTTGAAAACAACTACCCACTTTTTAACAAATGTTTGTGAACCACGACCCACTTAACGCGTTTTTCAATAAACACCGTTAACTTTCTCCCTTCAACCACCACGAACCACCCTCCACCACCTCCCCTCACTGTTGCCACCTCCCACCACCCTTCAGCCACCACTAAAACCCCGAAACCACCACCTTGAGCCCACAAACACCCTCGAAACCCCACCTTGACACGAACACCCCTTGAAACCCTCAAACCACCACTAACACCTCAAAACCACCCCAAGCAACCAGCTCGCCTTCACCCTCACTCGCACCACCCTCGCGACCACCCACGCAACCAACCGCCATCAATTTGTACCCACAAGCCCAGCTCGCCCTTGATTTCCCCCAATTTCTTTAATTAGGGTTTGTTCTAATTCCCCCAATTTCGAATTAGGTTTTCGAATTGAGAAATAAATTGGGTTTTCAAATTGGGGGGTTTGAATTGAGAAATCGAATTAGGGTTATCGAATAGGGTTTTTCGTTGATTGGGGTTTCAATTGATTGGGGTAGTGCGTTTGGGGTGGTTTTTTGGGATATCTAGTTGGGCTGATGGTTTGTTGGGGAAGGGGTGTTGGTGATGGGAAGAGTTGCTCGCCAGGGAAGGGCGGGTTGCTGGGTTGGCCTTGCTGTTGGGGAGTGAGACGGAGGTGGCAGGGAGGCGGCAGAAGGGGAGGGAGATGGAGGTGCAGTGGAGGGGCAGAGTGCAGAAGGGTGTAGTGGGGGTGACAGAAGGTGGCAGCAGTGAGGAGGTCGAGAGGGTGTTTGAAGGGAGAGAGTTAACGGTGTTAGTGAAAAAACCATCAAGTGGTCGTGGTTCACAAACATTTGATTTTTTAAAAAAAGTGGGTAGTTGTTTCTAAAGTTTGACAAAAGGTGGGAAGTTGTTGAAAATTTTCCTAATTTAATTAATTATTGCCAAAATTAATTAAATTGATGAAAATTCGAAAATGCCAAAAGTGCTTTGAAAAATTCTGAAAAATTCTAAAAAAAAATATCTAAAAAAAGTAAAATTATTTTGAAGTTAAAACTCTTTTAAGGTGCTTGGGTTAGGAAAATGTGCCCGGTGAATAAATACTTGTCGTTTAGGGTTTGTCAGCCCTAGCTCCTCTCAATTAAGCTTATGTGTTGCAATGGGTGTCTTATCATCGGTCGTCTTGGTTAGGGACAAATATAGGTATCTACACCCAATTTCAAAAATCAAGTGGGGATTTTGATTTTCGATTAATCATTGGCAATTTGGAAGTAATTGGAGACTACTTGACCTCTTTGACATTTCTGACTTCTCATGTTTTATATCCTCAGCTTGTCGATATAGTAAATTCACAATCATCTACTTCATTATTTTAGGAGAGGATTGATTTGAGTACTAGATGATGATTTTGTGGTGGTACTGGCTACTTTTCCTTGTTTCCAATTGTGATTAATTGTCACACACGAAATTCTTATTGATTGTGGTGATTATTGTGAGGTACTTGTTGGCTAATTTCTGAAAAGATTGAACTCAAAGATTTTGATTGATTGTATCGTAATGTGGGGTATCTTCGTATGACTTGTATTTTTTATTGGTCTCTTTTTTGGTTGATTGTGTGGTTATTGTCTTTAGCATCATGAAACCCATTAAAAGAAACCTTTCAAAGTTTAAAGCTACAGCCAAAGCCACTTCATTACCGGCCACTAAACCTCAACTAAAGAAGCAAGCCCTCTATCAATCTCTCGTTCGCGTGCGCCAAAGCCAACCTCTTAACCCTTATCTTCGCATGATCAATCCCAACGAGCCACTCAACACCCTTTGTGACTGACGACTTAAGCTTACTTTTCGTTATTCACCCTTGACGTTAGAGTTGGGGTCGATAATTGTTTACAACAACTTACACAAAAACATGGGTTTTTGAAGATTCTACATTTGAAAGTAGAGTCTATCCAGCTTTGGTAATTGAGTTCCTCTCCTCTGTTGAGGATGTTACAAAGAAGGGCGATATCTCTTTCTCTTTTGGTGGTGTGACAAGGTGATGAGTCCAAGGAAGTTAATGAGCTATTTGAGTTTCCTCTTTCATGGCACTATTGTCCTAAGTCTTTCAAATTTTTGTGATAATCCCATGAAAGCTTTTTTTTCTAAACACTTTTAGAACCAAAGTCACTATCGTAGTGATTAGGTAGATGTCAACAAAGTCATTTGCTTTGTCAATCCTGCTTTCGCATCTTGCATCGCTTTCTACTCCAGGCTTTCTATCCTAAAGGGAGATGGGACAGGTTGCTACTATTGATTTCGAATGTTATGGTGGTTTGTTCGTGTGTGATTGCGCTAGGATGGGTCAACTTGACTTGAGGTTCTTGTATGCAGCTTTCATCTGGGAAGAGACACCATACGGGTTAATCAACTAGGTAGTTTTGTCACTATTTTTGCTAAGCATTTGGAGTTGACTTATCTTCTCTTGACAAGTTATCTAGTTATGCCTCCTTAATATACGAAATGGAGAGACTTATAAATGGTTAGAGACACTAGATGAGAATAGCTACCAATGTTTTCAAAGGCGAAAGGAAAGGATGCTGCAAAAAGTTCCTTATGCTCGTTTGCTTAATCCTTCAACCCTTTGAATAACCCGTGCTCTGCTGTTCACTGCGAGTGCTTCATCTTCTATACATGTAGCTCTTGATGAGCCATGTGCGCCACTCGCGCTATGTGTCCGTGCTCCATGCCCCATCTTCGGCCCTACTCTTCTTTTCTCTCCCATGTCTACCTCTTTTGTGATCTAAGCACTCCACCTTCTGCCCTAGTCACAATGAGGGGTTTCAGCTCTTCATGGATTGTTCACTAGATTCTCTCAAGATGTGCTTTGACACCTAGACAACCTTGAAAAGAGAGTCATGGAACCTGTTTCTACGATTACTTCCTGTGTCGTCAAATAAGGGCTTCAGGCCCACCGCTCCCTATGTCAATGCTCTTACTGAAAAAACCATCTTTGGTCGGCGAACTTGTATAGGTAAGCTTCCTCTTCCCTTTCTCCTAGTTGTTTGCATTTGCACAGTGAGGACACTATGTCTCATTTGCTTTGGGGGAGAGATACTTTGTTTATTTGCTTTCTTAGGTAGCTTTTTTATTGCTTTTTAGGATTATTGCATCGTTTGTACCACTCACTAGGAGTGGTGTTCACTTACAACCGAAAAAATTTGTATTGCTTTTCTTGTTTTAGTGGAGTGTGATCAGTCTCGTCCTTATGTACTAATCGTGACTGTAGCGCCGGCGTCTACAAAACTTTATAACTTCAACTCATCCGACGATAAGTTGTATGGTGGTTTATTTTAGAACCCAGCATTTTCTTGGGTTCCTTATTCTTAGGAACTGGTTTGGGCTCTGTCCTATCTTAACCTAGATTTGTTTCACATTTGTCCTTTATTTTATTCATGTTTTCTCCTTTTTGAACTATTTTTGTGTGTGACCTTTTTGGACCTGAACTTTTTTGAACATGTGACTTGATTTCTTTTATTCATGTTTTGCTTGTCCAGCAAGATATCAATCATATGTCCATTCTTACCACAATAGGTGCCAAACTTGCATGTCTTTTGCAAACACGTAACTTACCTCTCGTTGAATTCAAAATCTAAGAACCAAATCTCTGCCCGACCTTTGGCTGTTGGGACTAGAACCAGAGTACCCTAGTCCAAACCTCCTGAGAATTCTAGGTTGAGAGGTTTAGAATATTTAGAGCTGCTCTTAGCATCGAGCAGCTTATTCATCTATCTTAGGCAATCGCTAAGATTCCTATTCCTTTTCCTTGGTTTCAATGTTTGTTCTTAAGTTTTGATGCGCATTCATTCCTACCACTAATTTCTTACTAATGGATTCTTTGTCTGAGTATGTTTCCCTGTGCCCTCAATGGTTAAATTTTGATCACTTGTGATTGTTCAAACTGAGCAAATATGGCGTTAGACCCAGAAATCTCTTCAGACTTCTTTTCTGTTGGTCCTTAGTATTGATTGAACACAGTTGATTTCCTCTGAGCCCTCTTAATCAGATACGTCTTATCTATTGATCCTAAGCTCGTATGAGTGAAACACATCCAGGTATTAAAGGAGTCTTTGTAGGCTTTTGTACTGACAAGAATAGTCTCGATCTCTCTCGAATACTCATCTGGAATCTGCGCTGATTTTGTTCAGTCTGGGTTTTATGTTCTGGGATCTAGTGTTGCCATTCTATGTATTACAGATTTTTTACTCTTCCACTGGTATTCCTAAGTCATGCTTAATGCAATACAACTGAAATCTATACTCCTGTTAATGATATTTCTTGCACTAACTCTGAGCATGAAGTAACTTAGTAAGCCCACGTGCTACTTGAGTTAAGAAACTTGTTTTCCTTTAACATCCAGTAATATTGTATACATTTAGTCATGGAATTGAAAATCATTAACACCTACCTATCCCTATCTGATGAGTTCTTACGAGCCCTTACCCTTCTCTCTTCAGATATTTAACCACATCTAACAAACCCTTTGAGTCGAGAACCTCTTCTTATGTGGAAAGCACGACTTAGTCTACCATAGTCTAGAGCGTTGGACGAGAGGTATATAACAGTGCGAATGGTGTTAAGGTTTTGGTATAGTGCATGGCGATATTAGTATGTGCTATATTGCTTAATTCCTGTCGTGGCTTAACTTTGTACTCTCTGTGAGCCAATTTTAGGAAGGTTTAGAAATTCATTTAATAATTATATTACATTGGTGAGGTGCTCTTTCATTTCATAACTAGTTTCCATTTCCATGTGAAATCACTATTCAATATCCATGCAATCATCTTATACATAGTCGAACTTCAATATAACTATTTCATTGCGTATCATCTACTAGTCTAGGAAATCAAAAAAGTTACTTCACTACATGCATTCATATCAAACTACATCAATAACCAATAAAATCAGTCTATTTTATATGTGATGACAATGATTTGCATGCAAGGAAATAAAAAAGAATTAAAAAATTCTACAAAAAAAGTGTGCAAAAAAAACAAAAATAGAAGAAGACATAACAAAATACTAATTACATTCAAAAAAATCTATAAACACATAATGATAAAACAACTTTCTTCTCTTATCTATTCTAATATAAGAATATAACGTAATTATTGTGTCGCGCTTGTAAGTTTTGTAGATAATCCATATAAGTGCCTTTCTGCTAATTTGATGTTCGACATATTGAATATGCGGTCCCTTTTCATTGTTTGGTTATCACAAACAATTACAGAGGCATCACATGTTCTGAGTTGAGACGAATGTTACTATATTGATAGGTTACATCTATTGACGCTCGAAAACTTTAGAGCTGACATTTAGCGTGTTTTCTGTACAACATTGTATTTGGATATGTCCTGCAACACCACCCTAAAAATAAAGCATAGACTTCTAAATCTCACTATTTTCCTTATAAAATACAAATTATAATCAATTACCTAGACCAGATTGAAACACAATAGAGACACCCAGTATCCTTGAACCAAGCTAATTTAGAAAGTACTACCTCCTTCTCGGATAATTTTCATGCTTGTTACTCATATTGATTGCTGGTGTGTCCGCAGATTGATACAAGTAGTAAACGACCTCGCTCCAAGGTATGTAATAGTAATGATGTAAGATTGCGACGCATCTTGTGCGAAGGAACTACTTTGAGTGTGTATGTGGTGTGTGAGGTGCTATTACCGCCGCCGCCTGTGATACTAGTGAGTTTTTTTTGATTTGAAGCTAATTTTGAGTTTTGCCGAAGCTTGTGATCTAATATGACCAATAGTTTAGTTTTGAGCTGATGTACTATTATACTCAATCTTTGCATACCCTTTTGTTAAGCGACGCAGGGGGGCTATTTCACGGCCTCAATTCGGATTCGATCTTGTCAGATCTGTAAAGAGGATTTCAAGAAAGCCAACCTTAAGTCTGTATGAGTTCGATGGTTGAGGTGGTTGGATAGAGTGTTGGTCTTAGAGGGGCAGATGATGAAGTTTAATTGGATTGATGACAATGAGAGATGAGCAAGATATTTCAGGCGGCATACATCGGAGTTCATGAGCAGAGGATAGCGTATATACGGATAGTTATATGTCTTTGATGCTGGACAACATCGCTCGTACACTAATGGTGATTGATTGGAATGTGCCACACTATTTTTGAAGTAGTAAATATAAACGCGTTATCGAATATACGCAGACAGTGTGTAGTGAATGACAACCCTTGCCTCCATCCATGGTATATATGACGAAGGATATCGGGGTTGACTGTCGCTTCAAAAGTTAGGTAGTCCATCAGACATGGCATGCCAATTAACTAGGGTCTAGACACGTTGATGCGTAGTATGACGGGATGCTAGTCTTGTTGTCTACACTTGGCTAGTTGATTCAACAAAAGTCGTGCAGACAACTAATTTGCGTTGTAAGACCTAGAAGACGATGAGTTACATTTTTATCCTATTGGTGTAATTTAGTCAATTAGGTCACCTCTAATATATGCGGAGCGGTCCGAGTATGCATATGCGCATCGGTGTTACTCCTACATTTCCTAGTTATTGGGGAATAGGTACAATCGTCTTTCTGAGTGTAGGAGAAGTGAGTTGAGTCTTCGAGAAGGGATGAGTGGAATACTTTCTCCGAAAATCATGTGTGTCCTGTGAGAGTGTCAAAATATTATCTGGTGATGTACTCCTATTCAACAGAACATTACGTAACCTTATGATTGCCGAGTGTGTATTCGTGAAGAGAACTTTATCAGTCTTTACTCGAAATAGAGCTTGTGTACAAAATCGAACAAGATGAAGGAGCATTTGAAATATACGATAAGGTATTAGAAGGTCAACACTTTAACCACATAACTTGTCGCATACTGCGTACCATTTACGGCGACTTTAGAAAAAATGAGATATCTAGCGCAACTTATATGCAAAATGAAAGTGTGAGACTCATAACCACACCGGTGGAACAATCATTCCTAAATATCACCTAAAAAAACTAGAACTAATATTACATATAATGCAACTATTTAATGTGGAATGATGTCATGACTTTTCACATCTGTACACGATGGGGTGCCCTCGTGCGTTGTGCATATTATACATCTGCTCATTCCAAATCTTATTGTGATTACTTCTACCAGTCAGACTAGCTGTACAAATGAGTGGCTTGGCGATGTTGTTCCGTTTGGTCGACTTGTAGTAATTTTTATAGATGTTCTGGTCTTGGTTGTGGCATGAGAACTTGCTGGTGATAGATATTTCGAATTCGAGTGAATGAGTTTCACAAGCAAACCTTGCCTCTGCGTGATTTGTGTGTTTTAACATTAGTGGACTCTCGATTTTTCCAGTGACTATCAATATTGAATGTTCTATGTAATAGTTGGAAGCAAAAAAAGGTCACCGGAGACCGTCATTTATATGAGTAGGGTCGTATAGGCAACAAAATAATGTTAGAATGTTCTTTGTTTGATGGTTCTACTACACAAGATTGGGTATTCGCTGTTTAGTGGGTTCTAGGGCCATTCTCCAATTTAGTTATTCCATTCTACATCAAGGTAGTTCAAGCTATCCCGTTTTTATCAAGAAAGAGGTGCATGGCGATGATATGCTTTGTAACAAGAACCTAAGAAAACGATCAAAGGGCACTCCCCAAAAGTTGAATTAATCGATCGAGTGAAATAGTAAGACGAAATGATATGATACTGAAAAATGGCGATAGAGAACTGAACGCTTACCGAAAAAAAATGGGATGTAGTCTGTACTATGAGAGTCATTCTCTTCAAGCCAAATTGTTCATAGAAACGCGCATCTATTGACTGTTGACTATACAAGATAGTGATTGCTGGTAACTGTGTTTAAGATTTTATAGAAAACGAATGTATCTATGCCCGGAGTGCTCAATATCTTAGTGCGCGACTGGAAAAAATTCTATTCGTTAAATTTCATTTGTGCAATTTTGTGTTAGGGCGTATTTTTCTTAGGGTTACAAGAAAAATAAGGAGGGACACAATTTTTTTGGTACCAGCATATTACTCGTGAAAAGAGTGCCGTAATTCTAAGATTATTTTCCAATCTGTTTTAGGTCCTTTCATTTTTCTGATTTCGCCCAATATTTGAAATAATTTTTTTAAATTTCCTATGATATGAATTTCATTTATGATATTATGTCACAAGTGTCTTTGCCGTACAATACATGATTTTCACTAGAAATAAATAATAGGTACGAGGAAATTCAGTAGAGCATACAATATCTCTTAAGAAAAATTCGGGAATTGATCACGAACATACTATTTAGTGCCATAATAGGATATGACCATATCTTATAATATTTAATCCCACAATGGGAGTTAATATTTAATTATGTGAGTTAGATTGGAGATGCCAAACGAACAATTTGATATTGATGTATCATGTGTTAAGAAGACTATTAGTCTGCTGTGAATTCGACCGATGCTGAAATATGCAGTAGAATCTAGGAAAAGAGATCATATTAACACAGTGATTCGTGCGTTTTACTTGCGTTTACTGAAGTCTCGAGCAAAAGCACACGTTAGCTCCACCATATCTATACTGTAGCTCACTACCAGCTTAATTAAGTCAGTGTGGATTTAGTTTGGCGCCCGTGGAATTAGTAATATACGGTCCCCTTTAGCGTTTGAATACTTCTAAGCGTCACTGTTCTCCTTGATACAACTATACTCTTTGAAAACCAACTAGAGTGAAACTTTGGATTAGTGGCGTGGAAAGACATGAAAAGTGTGCGTTTGGACAATAGAATAAATTTAAGGACTGTGATAGGTTCGTTTTATAATCTAGCTATATTGTCTGACAGTGGCCGGCCAAATCCTAGCTCTCCAACATTACATCCACAATGATCTATAGGCGTTGGTTATATATTGTATGAGTGCGAGGGTCTGTAGTCATACATGTGCTTGCAGAATTTTGGGTATACTTGTCTTTTCCCTAGGTGAATGCCTATTTACAATTACAGAGTTCCTACTCACTGTGATCTTAATCGGAACATCAACGAAAATCAAGCTGAATTAAAAAAATTTCTCTGTTGACTGAGCTAGTAGCGTGCAATTTCTCGAAAACATGCTCCTAAGATTATTCTCTCCTCAAATCAATTCAATTACACAGTTAATCAATAGAATTACTTAAAATTCGCGTCGCTACTTAAGATAGTCAGTTCAATATGCCTTCTGCAAATTACAGTTGGTACTACAATTTTTCACGAGCTGTGGTAGTAATGCTAAGAGTACTAAGCGACCTTTCTGGCGATTTAACATTCCATATACTATATTGTTATATTCGAGATTGAGGGTTATCGCCACATATGTGACATTAATTGCGGTCCTGCTTCGTGAGAACTTGCCGTTGTTAAGGTGTTGATGGGCAGTGGCCAAACGAGCCGCTGTTGGTTGAAGATGGACCTGTCTGCAAATCCTTGCCCTAACCAAACACAGTTGAACTACCTGGGCAACCCAGGAAAAGCCCCTCGATGGACGGATGTCAAAGTATTTACCAGGGTAATCAATATTTAGAGAGAAATATAATGTAGGAGGTGTGTCGTTCAAATGAACCTTACCAGCCCTTGGGTTCCAGCCTGCTCGGTTATACCCGAGATGCATGTCAAGGCTTCCTCAAATGTGACAAGTGGCGTACTGCATATACCAGTGGTAGTTGTCATGGCATATACCAACTTTTGATTATGTGGGTTGGTGGCTTTGACTCCCTTGACTATGACCTACTGCAGTTTGGCACAAATTGGGCTTTGGACTTAGTGACATGGGCCCTGGTGGCCCATTGGGCCTGGTGGCTCAATGAGTACCATTGTCTAGCTAATTATTGTTGAGTTGGTAGGCATTCCTGTGAAACCGGATCAAGCTTACTAGCTAATAGGAGAGAGTTTTCTCAACAAAACTTAGCTCCCATCCCATCTCTGGTCTCAATTAGTCAAGAGAATATAGATGATATCATACCAGTCACTGGATTAATGCCCAATTTACCAGGCCATAGTCAGGCTCCGTTCTAGTATGTTTACCCAAAGGTGGAGTAGTTGTTCTTCTCTGGTTTAAATCATATATGTTGAAACTCAGTAATGGTGTCTCTGTAAGGGCCATTGCTTAACCTTTCATGCTTCCAAGTGGTCACACAGGGTCGAACGAGGCATAGCCCAACTACTATTAGCACCCAAGGAGGCAGTTTTGTATAAATCGTGAACATATAGTATCAATCGATTTCAGAAACTTTATGGCCGACGGTTCATTGTGACCAACACGCCTAACCGATTATATTAGATGCGGGTATGGGTTTTTTAGAACTGTGCCTAAGGTTGTCGCTGTCCTAAGGTTAGGCTGAGATGGGACGGTTACTATGCGCCCTCAAAGGGCTTAGTTATCTCTTATGCGTACTGTGGTCTACCTCCGATCTGAGGTCACTTGTCTACAAACTTATCTAGCCAGATACATCATCTTCCAACACTACAGAAAAACAATTCAACAAAGTCGCTCTTAACAAATACTGAGAGAGCCAAAGACACATCTAAAGGGGATAAAACTCTCGCTCTAGTGTGCTGCTTGGAAGCATTCTCGGCAGCAACAGCGCGTACCTGTTTCTGGTTAATCAACCTGCATACAGAAATGGGCACGGAGTCACCTTTTGTTTCGGTCGAGGCCTATAGAGCGAGAACATTGTCTCAGTGTCCTCTCTATAGTGACGGAAGAGTCGAAGCATAGTGTGGTCCATTGACACCATAGGTTAATGTTCACACTTCCTTCTTGCTGAATTCAACATGCAATCTACGCATGTGAGTCTTAATAGTCTCTCTACCCCTGTTGGTGTCATAAGAGTAGTGTTCGTATTTTGATTTTTGTGTTCCGTGTGTTTTCGCTCTTTGGTTTGTGTTGCGAATGTAGTAAAGATGTCCAGAAAGAGTTACATTTATTCCAGTTACCTTTCTCAGAATAGCAAGCAATTCATGAGTGTTGTGCATCAGAGTCTGCGCTTGGTGACGGCTCGTAATTTGAGACACTCATAGTAATTAATATCTACGACTGTATGACTTAGTACGTTCCTAGTGCTCAAACTTCCAAGGGTGCGTCATGGAGAAGTAGTTACATTGCGGCATAAGGAATCCTTTGTAGTGCTCTCATAGGGGCTCTTGAACACAATGGCGCATCAGACAGGCCAATATAAGCCAAAAACTAAAGAGCAAGTAGTAAAGCAAAGACATTCCGCTTCTCCCACCCACCTGAGAGAAGCGAATGTAGACTTGAATGCGGTGTAATTCTAGAAATAAAAGTGTAAAGATATCAGTCTCATCACCTGACATTCCTCTCATTCAGTCTCCAAACGATTGTAATATAACATAGTAGCAATTATATGGTGGAGAGCTCGTTGTTCCTAGTAACGGCCTTAGAAGATAACTGGTGACGAATTTCGATGGAGACCTCTTAGAGGTGCTCTATGCAACAGACCGCTGATGCGGCGTAAGCGAGATGAGGCGTGAGATCAATGGTGTCCGGCATCTTCGGTGTATGTGAAGGCTAGAGTGTGTCCGGATGCGCACGTGACAAAGCCCCTAAGGATATGGATGGATGGAGAACTTCCTCAATTCATCATAAGTATGGCCAAATGCGTGCCAAGAGTACTCATTGGCTGGAGACCCTTGTGACAGTGACGGACACTTGTAATCTATCTGGTGTGCATGCACAATGTTATGGTGCTATCGAGAGTGAGTTAGAAAGTATATACTTGTATCGACAACAAGGCCGCTGCGATACCAGCTCCTGGGGCACGACTAGAAACTCTGGAAATCCGCTGAGTACATCTTCCTTTTACAAGACTAGAGGCTCTGTAATATGCCATTAGAAAGTCTCTGAGCCATCAGTGGCTGTGGTATGGTACGACTGTCTTTTGGCTACACTAGCTATTTGTCCGCGCTTATTTCTTGCTGTTGATGGAACACACAATCCTCAACGTAGTACATGGCTGTATTCTCTTCCTCCGCTCATATGTGCTCTCAGTAATCTGACCAGACTTATACAAAGTGGTTCTCTCCAACCGTATGAGACTGTGGGAGTCAGTGCGGTTTTCTCTTTCAATTACCCGTTCCGTGTGAGCGATGTGACGATCAACCTCAAGAATGGGATTGTTTGTGGGTGATCTACATACCATGGATAATAGCAACTCTGTAGGTTCCCACAGCTGGCCCTCGATCATTAGGTGGTTGTCAAGACTAAAAAGCAAGTGTGAAGGATATTAGCTTCATAGCTCGGGTCTGCATCTTATTTGTCTGCATCAGTCGAATTCTGTGGAATTGAAGTTCGTCACCTAAGGTGCCACATTGTCCATTCACATGGACATCCTTTTTGCTACTGTCTTTTAATGGCCCTTACGAAGAGGGGACATCCGCAATCAATTCATAGTCACCTTGAAGTTAAGTTCTCTGGAATTACTCTTTTGAGCGAGCGAGGCACTGTTACTGGAAGGGGCTTTAAATTTGTCTAATTAGGCTGGCAATGATACCTACGCGACCTACCTATCCTCTCTATTGGCTTCATCGGTGTCGTAGAGTTAATCATTTAGGAGGCACAGTCAATGGCTTGTGGATCTAGACAGGAAGCGATCTAACCGATGATGCCGGTGTTAATTGAGAAACACCACTCCAATAAGCTCGACCCCTTATTAGCCTTTAGGTGGGTCCCTGTAGGAAACTCTAAAGTTTAAACACTGAGCGTAAACAAAGCGACATTCTTGAGGATTTGAAGGAGCTTCACTGCTTCCCCCAGCTGTTCTCACTATCATACTGATAAGAGTAAGTACTCCACCTATTACTTCGATTTTTTAGTCGAGGAGCTGGTCTAGGAGCAAGCTAAAGGCTCCAGGTTCAAAGGTAGGAGCCCATATCCACCCAGAACACCTGGCTGACTGATGTATTGTTGTCTTGGTATAGACACCTCGTGTTGAAAAAAGGTGTGTCTCCACGGCTTTCACCCACATTATGATAATCCTGTGGGACAAGAAACTCAGGTTAAGCCGGGGCGTGTTCATCTCGCAGACAGGAGGGTCGTTTCGACTCAAGAAAAGAATCCTTTGATAACTCACAGAAAGTTGGAATTACGTAGAGCGTTGTACTCGGGAACTAATTGTGTGTACCAGACCCAAGATAAAGAGTGTGAGGTTGCTACCTGAAAGATCTTCAGCAAACCGTGCTAATATAATTGTTCTCTTATCGCTATCCAGGTTTTACATATTTTTCTCGATGTAAAACATTCAAACTTTAGGATTTTTCATAATTTCGACTCAATTTGAGCGCTGGCGATCTTCTAAATCCACATATCGTTCTTTTTTGTATTTTATTCTATCACTAGTGGATATGCCTGCACATGGTAATCATTTTGCATGGTCGAGGTATCATCTCGGACACTTGAGGAGGACCCACGTAATTTTTTCATAATTTATGTTTATGTCACTTTCCGATACCTTCCCTCTCATTATAATGATTTTCTCTATGAATTTGTGCCAATGTTTAAATACGGCAGAATACGCAGTTAGTAACATTGTATACGGATCAATGGGATAATAATTTAGGAAAAATACACATTGAACAATATTCGCGGAGATGTCTCATAGAACCCGTACCTGTCTGCGAAAGAGCATTCTAGTAATTAAGTGTATCCGACCGTGAGGAAAGATGGTCTTGAATGAATGTTCAAAATCTTGAGCATATGGCATAAATTTATTCCGAATTGAAATATTTCAGTTGTTTGTATGGAAGAGGACAAAAACCCAATTATCATGTACACCGCAAATGATGGAGCGCGCTCATCAATTATACCAAAAATGGAGCGTATAATACGGCATGGAACGTCAGTTGGAGCGGATAATACTACGAACAACACCAACTTCATGCAGCGAATATACAGTCCAACTATGTCGCTAATTGCATAAGCCGAAGAGGAATTTTACCAACACTTCATGTAAGGCAACTTGGATCAGGGACTCCTCTGTCATGCCCCAGTATATAGCGGCGTACTACTCTTGATGAGGTGCCTCGGTATATACGCAGGAACCCGAGACAGGCGTATATGACGCTGCCCATAAGTGGCAGAGCGTATATACGCGAAGGGTGATTTTGTGTACCCTCCATCGTGTGTGTCATCACACATAGGACGTGCCATATAAATACACCCTGCCTTTGCTCTTCAAGCCTATCCCCTAGACTACTCTCCACGAGCGGCAATCACCCCCAGTGGCTGACTGCTCACTACTCTCTCTCATCTACTATTTAGAGAGAGACCCTCTAAAACAAAGCAGCCATTACCACTTACCTCCATTCCGTTTCCTAGTTCAATAGCATTCGATTATCTCTTCGATGGGAGTTGATCAACAGAGACAGGAGATAACAAAGGTTGGAATTTCTGACATCTTATCGTCACTTCAATATTATTCTCTCTCGACCCTTTTTCTAGGTTTAATTTGACTAACCATAGTTTATGAGTTTTTATGTAATTCAAACAATGTTCATTACACACTGCACATTTTATAGCTCAGCTTTTCACAGTATGCGTGTCTATATGATATGGTGTTGCTGTACTATGACCCCTTCGTCTCAATGTTACCGTGGTTTTTGGTTTTCATTCTTTATTTCATCATTCTCTCACTCCATCACATCATACTTATTTAGCTCCATTGTCAGGAAAGAAGCCCTTCTCCCATTTGAAGGGGGTTAGGATGTATACAGGTGGGGTGTCCATGGTAGTTCCAGCGGTCGTGGTCAGGCTCAGAGTGGCGTCAGCTCTCCAGTCACAGGTAGACCCCTCTTTTGGTGAACAGTGACAACGAGGATTTCGCCGTTAAGAGAAGTAGTTCGATCGATATAGCAATTCAAGGCCGAAAAGATTCAGGCGTGTGTTTTTTATACGGAGTGCTCACATAGTGCACGACTCAAACGGTTGATATGATGTGACGTGTGTAGTCAGGTAATGAGGTTACCTAGCGAAATTGACAGAGAGGAAATTACACAAGAAGAAACAGGCCTCCAGGGTTGCCACTGAAATCCGCATGGGACGGATCAGATGCATCGTTCTAGGTCCGTCGGGCATTTTTACACAACATCTGCCAGAGACCTCAGTCGTGTGATTGTCATCCTCTTCTGCCTCATGACACCTAAAGTCATTAGTTCCTCATCTGCCACGGGCAGCATGGCCTTCGCTTCTTCAGTGGCAATAGCTTCAGCCGTTTCCTTCTTCAATTTTCAACCTTTTCAGCTAATATCTTTGACAAGTTTCACACGCTATTGACACTCTACGCCTTCTTAACGTGTTCATTTTTCGTCATTGGTTGCACGCACAATCATACTTTTTTTCATCTCAAACAATACTCAACAATACACATTATCCAGCAACAACAACTCACCAACTACCACATCAAGACCGCGAGAACAACTATAATTCTACTGTTTGTGACTAACTATATACATAGATTTTAACTATCGGAGCACTAACAGCACTACAACCGAAAACCTACAGCAGCTGAATCTATGCTAAATCACAAGCGCGTCCAAACCTCTCTCAACTGCTATATTTAGGTCCACACATCCAGCCTTCTCCTACATCAGGCCTGCCGTCAATTGCAGTGGTGTCATGGTCCACTTTAATGCTACGATAAAATCTGCTTCTTCGGGAGTGCGGCCAGGTACACCTCTCAAATAATTCTTACCAGAGCCTAACACTCCCTCATATTTCAGCTGGTGGACCTCTTCTTGTCTGCTATTTATACAATTCTCCTTCTGCGATGTGATGACTTATTAGATAACAAGAGCCTCCGGGTTGCCTCAAGGAAATCCATGCCCATGTCCATGCCCAAGTCTTCACTCCCTTTATTGACTGCCCCCTTCTACCATGGATGATCGGTATAGGGTGGCCAATCACTCACCTTACTAAATCTTTCCGAAGATGTATCCGTTGAGACAGTGTAATACATGGTTACTCCTGGTCCTCCTCTTTCGAAGTTCCTATATCCAAATAACAATCCTATTGTTGCTCTAACATTTATATGCTACTTTCTACAAGCTGCATAAAAATTATTGTACCACTGGTAATGGTGTTGTTTTTATGCAGGACTGGTCAAAGTTTAAATGATGCGTCACACATTCCATTCAACTTGAGCCAATGGAGGCTCCTCGGCTACCGATCCTAGCTCCTGTCGCTATTCAAGACCACGAGATTAAGCAGAGTTTGAGGAGCAGGCCAACTCGCCCTAGAACAGGATTATGACCGACATGAATACTGACGCCTCTCATTGCCTATACCGGTTGGCGTTTATAATGTAGAACTTGCAATGTGGCTACAGGAGACCTGCTCCAGCCGAAGACCATTCTCCGAAGCACTGCAGTCGGCATGAGAAGAAGTAGAAAGACCTGGTCTGAAGCCAGGACAGGGCCCCATGTAGTGAAACAAGTGACGTTTGGGACCCGCTACCTGAACCACGAGAGCTCAAAGCTCCTTGGCTGAGATGGCAGTGGTAGACTTTAGGACACCAAACGATTCAGTGATGTCTGTAATGTATGGAACAAAGACAGGACTACTGGAGAAACTCCATGTAACCTTGATTGGAGCGAGAGCTAGCCTAAAAGGGGATGGACATGCTGTCGTGACAGGAACTTGAACGAGCAAAAGTGAGTCATTGTAGAGCCCAGAAATTACCTGAGTAAGCTACATTTAGATGGATTTTCATGGCAGAATCTCACCAAAACCTCTACTTCGTTACGTAGTCATAATGAACCCTGGATAGATTGATATCAGGAATCTTTCAGAGCAGATCTTAAGGATTTTATTCTTGGCCATGAGTTATATATGCGCTAGGATCCTAATCCTTTACCCTCCAATAGTCCTGAGAAGCTCTGAAGCTGTGCGCGTCGATAGGTGAGCACACATTTAGGCCCCTCTGGGTAAGTTTACCACTTGAAGTACTTGATCTGACTTTCTATTCAAACCAAGCGTCCAATGAGCGATCAGATGACAGTCCAACAGACGGCAATGTGTATGTCGCTATGTAAATATCGTACATCGTGGTCTGAGTGACATCACTGTTGAATTCTATATATGACAGAGTAAATCATTTATTTCAGAAGATCTAACCTTACATCCTGACCTGTAATAGTGTGAAATATATATTTACTACCCTACAGGGATCAAAGAACATGGATCAAATTCTAGTGTTCACAGTAATGACTAAATTTGACCTTGCCTGAGTACTCACGAACAAATTATTCCGAAGCAGATGACTGCAGGTCTTGAACTGAAGCGTCCCGCCAAAGGAGTGGATTCTAATCAATATGGTAAGTCCTTCTACACCACAAAGAATAGCAGACTATTTAACCAGTTGAAAGGAGCTCCACCGTTTGTGTTGCGTATAAGCTTAAATTGTTTTGACAAAAGCGCAGAATTAAATGTGAGCAAGAGTGCCAATCCGATGGTGGACCTAAGTTACCATGAAAATTATGAGGCTGTGCCACACTGGAGCGACCAGGGAGCCCTTCACCCGAGGAGGGAGAGAGGTGCAGCCGTGAACTTGAAAATGATTGCGCGATGCCAGCTGAGGAGTCCCAGCTGAATTGACACTCCTCTGCATAGGAGCTCGGGTGGCTACCTTGGGTGACAATGGAGGCCATCATCCAGATCGCAGAACGCGTCTTCCTGATATGGTGCTCCTTGATTATGCTCCATTGCTCGCTTCCTCTTCTTCGCGTGCTTAGCTTTAAGCCTAGAAGACACAATTTAAATTTTGCTTGAATATGTTGGTTGTTAACTTTGAACAAATATTACCTTAAGCCTGCTATTTGGTGTTCTCAAGATACATCGATGGCTACTGGCCCTGTAAGCGCCCTCTTTTGGAGCCTAAGCCAGCAGCCCACTCAACGTTATGTAACAATTTAGCACCTAACTCATAAAGGGCCTAATGACTGTAGGCACACTTTCCAGTAATCTTTGGTATGACTGTTACTATGCAATGGCTTTAAAAATGTTCACTAATGCCCATAGAATCCATAAATTGCCTGTACATATATCTACATCGTGTTATTTAACACATAAGGATTAGCGAACACCATGTCCTTGCACCAGCACATAATACCAGGTTATAGTTGTCCCCCCCTCAGTGACTTGTCATTGAATTTAAACGGATGATATATCTCAGAGTCGAAGTCATCTGGTTGTCATAACACATACTTTAAGAAAAAAGCAAAAATTTATAGCAATTTAGTTGCATAATTATTATATGGTTAAAAAATGTTGCAAAAGACAAAAATGGCACTATTTGTGAGTTTAATCCAATATGACCAGGCGTACTACTTGTCCCCCAAGACTTATATGATTAATTATTTTAGATATATATAACCACGATAAGTTCTTGTCTCAATTACCTAGCCACTGAACAACATATAATATTATGCAAAGTTACCTGAGAGGATGGCTACCTCATATAGTCTTGGTTTGCATGACCATAATAACCAAAACATTATATTATCTGCATAATGAGGTTATTACCCTAGTCTCGCTTGTTAGGCGTTT
>SNQN01004661.1:38934-50137 GCA_008642245.1 Bassia scoparia | reverse complement strand
ATATTAAAAAAACTTTACAATCAATAAAATTGTAGCAAATTACTATAAACATTATTTGAACGATCCGTTAATTATTGTTAATGATGAAATACAATTTGCATAAGTAAGCACTCACGCTTTACCACATAAAACTAGTGTATTATATTTAAAATTCAAACATTTAAGATGTTTATAAACACAAACATGCACTTTTATGAATAATGGGTTAAAATCAATGAAGTATTCAAAGTAATTGGCTTACTATTAATTGGCGTAATACTCAATATGTGAAAGTAAAGAGTGAATGCCTGTATATGAAAGAAAGACCAAAGTAATTAAACAAAAATCAATCACCCGTTCATAAAATTTACGGTTATTGGTTTTTTTCGTGGTAATTCTATAAATCAAAAATACATCCTTTCTATGATGCAGCTAATAATAACAAAAAAGTATCGCACTACGACCATTTCAAATATTGGAAAAACTATGAATCAAAAAGTATTAAAAAATATTAAAAAAACAATTAAAAATACGAAAATGAAAGTATTAATCGAGAAAAAAAGCATATAACTCTAATGTTTTAACGTCGGAAGATCTATGTCCACAGACACTTCATTTACATACGATTGTAAAATTCCCATGACCATAAAATAATTACAACAAAGTACAACTGTTACAACCTCCCATATAACCCCTCCTTTCCCCCTTTCCCCCCTAACTTCAAACACAAACGCTCTCTCTTTCTCTCTCTCCTCTCTTCACTTTCCTCTCCCTAGCGTCTCTTCCAGTTTCCCTCTTGAAAAATTCTATATAAGCGCAACAATGTGCAAGCAAACAAGCTCAGATGAGGTTTATCTCAAACAAAGCAATTTCCAACCAAGACAGCAACATCAACCAGCAACATAGCCAAAATGAACCCAATAATGCCCAACTTGCAACCCCTGGTACCCAAATCTCCAACACATAATATCTCCCCATTTACAATCACCACAGAGACACACATACTATCCACAACCCATTACCACAACGCTAGTAATAGAAAGTGCCCTCATTATCCGCTGCCAACAATGCTGGTCTTTCTGCAAAACCAATGCAATAGCCGATGTCGCCTTCCCCATGATCCTCACCGGTCTTGTATACTTCGGTCGATATTATTCCAATCTCTTCCTCGGCCGCCTCGGGAGGCTTTCCTTGGCGGTGCCTTGCTGTGGGTTGCTAAACATAAACGGCTATTTCCGTTTACCGGCTAGCCAGGGTGGAACAGTATGTGGCCAAGCATTTGGCGCCAAAAAACACTTCTTTTAGGCCTTACCCTTCAAAGAACAATTCCTCTGGTTACTCCTAACCAGCCATACCAATCACCTCCTGTGGTCTCAACATGCGAGAACCGCCTTCTCTTTCTGCCGCAGGACCGGCATCCCCCAAAGCCCAGCCTACTTGATATACAGCGTTACGCCGGACCTTCTGCCCAATCCATCCTTAACCCCGCTGAGCCTGAAAATCACCTAGGACTCAGTCCATAACCTTGCCTGCTACCTTGACCGACCGCGTTACCATGGCGTTTGCACCTTGCCACTTCACTGCTCCTCGTTTCGTGAAATCGGCTCCGGAATCAAAGGGTGCTTTGCGGCAAGTCTTGACTAATCAACATTGATCATGTTCCTGCTGTGTACATGTTCTCTCCAAGCTTGGCAGAGGGGTTACCCCTTTAACAGGATGCTTAAAGGGGTAACACTAAGCTTATGCAGCTGGCTATTCCCCAGCTGCATTTCCGTCTCCTCGGTGTAGGTAGTACGAGATCATACCGTCCTCTGCGGCCTCCTGGTCAACCCAAGGCCACCCTCGCCCTCCAGGGATCCTATCCAGACCACCTCCCTCATCTACATCTTCCCCAACTCCCTCAGCTTTAGCTCTCACCGTCGGGACGAGATCGGCGCCCGACGCCATTGGCGGCCAGACGGGCGCCATACGGGCCTCCATGTTCGCTTTGCATTGGGTTCCCCATGTCCTTCACCTCGCAGGGAGGACCAGGTGGGCCCGGATGTTCACCAAAGACGTGCAATCAATCAAGCTGACCTGCTCGTCCTGCCCATAATCGTCTGTGCGAGGCTGGGGAAACTGCCCGCAGACTACGGCGCGGTCCTACGTGGACGCCCCGGTCCCAAAGTCGGCGCCACATCAACTGCGGCTCCTTTTACTTGGTGATGCCGGTGCGGTTGTGCTCGGGATTCTTCGTGTACGACTTCGAAGGAAGGTGGCCGCTTTAACGCCAAGTTCGTGTCGTGGTACCATGATGCTGTGTGAGTAGACTGATTGGAGTTTGAGCTCAAAGAGCTAAGGGACCTTACTGATCACACGTTCATCACACTCTTCTCTTGGAAGGAAGATGAGCCACGAATACATAAAACATAGCACTCATTACTGTTGATTGGTTTTTTTTTTCACTTTAGATTTTTTAGTTTTAATTTTCTTCTCCCCTAATGCGGGGATGAAATTTTTTGTAAAACAGAGTGGCTCTATTTGTTCATACGTATTGAAGAGATGGAAAAAAATTCGTCAGATTGAGTTATTTTACATTGAATTTTCTTTGTGGGAAAATGGTAAAATTTTTCAAGGCAGAGATTACAATGTTACAATGGTTAAAAATGAAAATCGATGTCACGATTTCTATTCAGTCCCCTCAGACCTCTCCAATGGACTAGATGCAAAAAACAAACCTATTGGGCGAATTTGGCTTAATATTCCTGAAATGGTTACTCCTAGTACCTTAATTAAAAACATGTAAACTTTCTTTGAATCCCAACAACACCAAGTCAAAACCGTACAAATCCACTCTAGGCTAGCACCAATTTGTACTGGATGGCGTACCTGTTCGAATTTTCTCCTCCTCGTTTTAAATTTGTTCCATACCCATCTTTATAACTTACATTTGTTTAATAAAATTATTTCTTGTCATAAAATACAAATATAGATTGTGAAACGCTATTTATAATTTTTTATGTGAAGACTAATATTATTGGTCAAACTTAGATATTTAAGTTGAATATCTAAGCTAACTACTCCGTATTAAACACTAAAATATATTTACGTAGATATTTTTATGTAAATCCTTACGAGTACGTTGTATAATTCTCGAAGAAGGTGATGAGAGTTGGTAAAGACAAAATGAAAGTAAAAGGACTATAACCGACTTGAATTAATAAGACGAGTTGCGTGAAGATGTGAAGTGTAAAGCAAAAAAAAACACCTCTATATACACGGTGAAAAAGTCCTTGAACTGTGTAATTTTAGATAATTGCGCAAATTCAGCAAATTCATGCCGTGGTGATATCAAACTGAAACTAGAAGTATATAGAGTATTGCTGAAGGATGTTAGTTAAATATTTTATGCAATAAATGAATTATCTTAATCTAAATATCCTTTCAAAAAAAATAATCTAATAATCTAATATGGGTTTGCACAACACGCTAAAGAGAATGCATCCAATACTTAGATAAGACGATTGAAAAATGAAAAATATAAGCGAAATAAATATTACTTAACGAGTTGATTCCTTTTAGCATGATGCCAAATTCATATCCATATTCATATGATGTATGTTATAATATAGAATATAATACTCTTGACGTATGCCACATGAATTCGTATTGGCATAAGCTAATCGAATTAGATATCACTTTTGAATGATGAGATTAAAGTCTGTTTCCATTTCATGTTGTTAGGGAAAACTACGTGCGCAGTTAGTATATTACCTACCAAGTGTAGTTCTAATAAACACTGCATGAACTATCAGATCGAGTTATACATACAAAGTACTCGTATATTTAGTGTCATGTTAACGATGTGGCCCGTTGAGAGGATGGTATGTTAGTTTAATAATGAATAATATTATTTTATTATTAATACCTATGTGATGATGGAGGATGTAAAAGGGCTTTAGGGAGAGAGCAGTGAAGTGGTCGTTAGAGTGAGTTTGATGGTGGGTTTCAACTATTTCAAACATCAGAGATAACATGATGTGTAGTGAAATGTTAATGCAACTTCGCCAGAGAGCAGAAACAGAAACAGAAGCTCCCGTTCCCCAAGATGAGAAGTGGGTGAGATCGACGATGTTACGTTCTGTGCCAAAAGCCAATTCAGTTATGGGGTCAATAAATCATAATAATTAAAGGTGGATGTGTTCACTTACTTATTGGTGGTGTCTGGTGGATTTCATGAATGTTCCTGTAGGCTCTACTAATCTATATTTTGGAATGTAACCGATTTATTTGACTTCTCGTCAATTTATTTATCGTGCTTAGCTTCCTTGTTTAATTCAGATGCCATTCTGCCTCCTTAGCTTCTTGACATTTCCTTGTCCATTGTGCTTGTCTACGTGTATCACTACACACCCCCAATCTTTAATGTCTTTACCTATAATTATGTTGTGTGCGTTTCAAACTTATTATTTTATTTCATTTGAACTTTTTTTTTAATTTGAACTTTACCATTAAATTTAGTTATGGAAATGTTTTGTGAAAGTGAAAAAACTGATTAAAGTTCTTTCCTAACTTCTTTTTTTCTCAGTTTGAACTACAGAGTACAAAGTAATTTTTTTCTGATTTCAAAACTTTTCTCCATATTAAGTTGCACTGTTTGACTTCCTCATCATACTTCAATTAAAATTTCAACTGTAAATTATTAAAATGCATAAATTTAGAATGTAGATATAAAATTAGTTATCATTTTTTTACTTTACATTATCGTTGTGTTTATTTTTAATATTATTGAAATCAGTCAACATGCATTAAAGGACTGAAAAAAACCTATTTCAAAGATACACAAAATGGAACATAATGATTTAGAGAACCTTAAGTATTAAAAGGTTCATACACTACTAATTTGGTTATTTTTCTTGTTTCTTTATTAGACATTGTGGTTTTTCGGTTCATATGCCTACTAGCAGAATTTGCCAATTTTGCAGTCATATGTTGATCTTTATCGTTGACTTATGGATGACTTTTGCCTCCTTAAACCTTTAACTGTGCATGATCTCATTGTCAGCTTTGAATTGGTTTTAGACCAACCGTCTTGAATGCGGACTAGTTACTAGCTAAAGGCTATTATTTGGCTTATACAAGATTATATTCATCATTTTATATCTTCAATAAGACAATGTTAAACATGGATATAATAGTACAAACAATAACCACATTTCTAGAGATTTTTAAAGTACTTAGCTTAAAGATAGCGGCACAACTCCACTATCTGGAGTTATTATGTTTAAAAAGCCTCAACTTTCAAACTTTTTGATAATTAAAGGTTCTGAGATCAGGTACTGTTTTGAAATTTAAATGAAAAGAAATTTTACTTTTACTAAGATGTGCTTTTATCGAATACTCAAATTTAGCAGAGATCGGCATAGTTTTTAGATGTGATAATCCACTAATTGGATATATCAAAAAATCAACATGAAAAAGAATGTTAAGGGTCGAATCTCATCATTCTATGGTCAATTTCGATAACATATGATAACGTTGAGGAGTGATACAATGCATCTCGCATGCTATCTGTTCATTCATTTTTTTTAACAATTTTATAGTGTGATTTTGTCATATCCTTGGGTTCATTTTCACCATCTTAGGGTGATTTTGTCCATATCCTTTGTTCCTTAGCATTATTCCTTGTGATTTGCAAAAAACAAAACAAAAAGAAATAGTGATTTTGTCATATCCTATTTATTTTATCATATTCTTGTTATTCTTCACAACTTTGTTGGATTTGTATATCCTTGATTCATTTAAGCAATAGCCCTGTCTATTTGCAAAAATAAAAAAAAATCAAGTTGATTCTGCAAAAAAAAAAAACAAAAAAAAAAAAAAACAAAAACTGACAAACCAACTGTCACGTGAGATCCACCCGAAGAAGTACGAAACTACCCCTCTACTGCAGTCCACTCGAGCAACAGTTTCTGCATATTCCATTCTCTAACCGCCGGTTTTAGAAAATTACTGCTACATTTTCCTAAGACAGACCAATTCTTTTTTACAGTTGACCATTTCTGCTTTCAACTTTTAATTGCTTGTTAAACAACTAATTTTATTCGAGCCAATCATCAACCGAAATTTGACTTACGAATATGATATACTTTTTTTTACGGATATATGATAGACTTTGTGACAGCTTGTCGCGTACCATGCAAAAATACTATTTAAAACTAACCTGCACGTTAATGTAACAGGATCGCTATCCACGAGGAACAAACAAACTATGAATTAATTGAATAAAAGCAGCTAAAACTAGCCAAGAAAGAATGTTGTTTGTGATTTGAAACTACTTAAAAACTATGCATGACTACGATAATGGAGAGATAAACTATATGAAAAAGATCTAGAGCTATGGTTCACATATAGCAGTAATTGACAATGATTTGCACATCAACAATTTAAGCTGACATATCAAACAGGATTAAACTTCTCTCGAATCAATTAAACCATTAGAACTACTCCTAACCGTATCTTTCGACCTAGAAATCTCGTCTCTACCTATGATGTAGATCTGATTAAGTTTCAATCGCTTAGATCTAGGGAAACTCTGTGACTAATCTAATTACGCAATTAAGTCGTGCGACTACCCTAATTGAATAACATGACGAACAATCAAAATAGGAATTTAATTAAAAGCCAACCATGAATTGCCATCCAACCCCAATTAATTAATTCAATCATATCTATAGACCCCAACGCTCTAGAAATAAACTACTCACTTACATATATTGCAGCTAACATGATGATTATAATGTGGAAGAACATTAAATTAAGCAAGAGTAATAAACAATAATAAAACCCTAAAATAATTGAGATAGTTATAATTAATAAGCTAAAACAATCAAAGCAATAATATCCAAAGTAATAAAAAAATAATTGAAAGCAATAAAGGAATTGAAGTAGAGGAAGAATTAATACCAAAAGAAAGATCTGGCAATGATGATGAATGATTGAATTCTTATTGAAAAGCCCAAAACTAGTTCCACCACGTAATTGGGACATTTTCTCCTAATTAATGAAAGCTACGAAATAATCAAGAATAAAAGATAGATAACAAATTATGATTTTTTCCCTTAAATACTCCCTTTAAAAATAAGATAAAAAGCTATGCTCCTAATTACAAATATTGCCATTACTAAAAACGGCCAAGCAAGGAAAGCAGAAAACATAAAAACGAGCCCCAACCATCGAATTAAGAAAAGCCATCGGTTCGCGACAAGTCTCCCGGCAGATTCGCTAGGCATTTCTAAGGCCATAACTCGATATCTGCTGGTTCAAATAAGCGTCACCTATTCAAATCAAAGCTCTCGAAGGTCTAGTTTCAAGCCAGTTGGGAAATAGCTCCAATCCGACTACGAAAACTTACTTATGGTCAGAAGAGTGAGCATGGTCAAAATCGATGCTTTGCATACGATCATATCTTCCACTAGCTCCACTCTAACTCCTTGCACTTCTCTTAAAGCTCCGAGGGTTTTTACTCGCAATATGAGTCCAAAATCCATCAAATCAATGAAAGGAAGAAACCTGAAAACTCACTGCGTTAACCTCCGAACAAAACAAATTAAGTAGCAAAAGACGCCTTAAAAAAGGCCCAAAAACCATTCCAAGGTATAGCAAGAGGATAAATGGAGGGGAAAAACCACTATATCATACACTACATCGACGTTGTATTAGCAATTTAATTTAATTAATAGAAAATTAACAGTTGATCTTGAGGACCACAAGTCCACAACCACAATCAACCATTATAACATTCATATATGAAGGACATAATGATAATTAAGCGTCAATTATATGAAATCTTGTTTAACATAAAGTTTAAAGTAAGAAATGTCGACTGATATTAAATATTGTTAATTGTAGATTTTATAGTCCCTATATTATTATCAATAACGTATCAAAAACATCTTTACTGTACGAAAGAATATTTTGAAAATTAAAAAAGCAGCCCCCTTATATATTAATATGCTATGCCGCATGTGCAGTTGTTCTGACCGCTAAGAAAAAATAGCATGTGGAATTAATCAAAATTTGCTAAACGTGCTCATTGGCCATACAGTAGATATCTCCACAAGTTTTTGTGTGGAAAATGAAGACATATACTCGTCCCTCTGTATAAAATAAGAATTGTGATATTATACAGTCCTTAAGCTGCAATAAAAGCCAAAAAAAAAAGATTTTAAAAAATTAAATACTTCTATGACATCAAATTATGTGCAATTTTAACAAAATCCTATAAATACTTACCATTTTAAACAGATTAATGGCTTTACACCCTAAGGCTGCGATTAAACATTTTCCATAAAAAACACTGTTAATATTGAATTGACTTTGCACGCATACGAATAAATTTTAAATATTTAAATCCTAATATGTATTGTAAAAATTAGCGCAGGCAAATTAAAGCTGACACGACCACGTGACACGACTTAGAAAAAGCTGGTTAGGTTCGAATTTCCACACGAAAAACCTAAATGGATCGACACGACATAACGACCTTGGAAAAAAATGGGTAAGTTAAGTTGAAATCTGGAACACGAAACCAACACGAAACTCAGAAATTAAAAAAAATAAAAAGTATTTCCAGTGGCCAAAATATTACTAGCTTAGCGCAAGCAGAAAGCTGACATCGCCTGGAAAAATGCGGGTTAGTTTTCGAATTTTCCAACGAAAACTTAAATGGTCGACACGAGAACGCCTAAAAAAAACAGTTGGGTACGGCTAGTACAAGAACCAAGCACGAAAAAAAACACCACTTGACACGACACGATACGACCCAGTTGTCGCGCTATAAAAAACTATAATATGATATCTAAAAATCCAGTTGAGACGAATACATAGACTATCAAATGACTACTTTTTTAATTACGTATACTAACAAATTACGAAATGAAAGTTAAAACATCGTAATAGTAACAAGTTATCATGTTGCGTTTTATTTGTTACGGTAGTACGTATAATACTCGTACATAGACATGGGTTAGTGACAGGTATCTAAAATAAAAGAATTACAGTAAATTTACGAGGTCTAGTTTTATTAGATTATAAGAAATCCATCCATATGTCATGTGATGAGTCAATATAAAATCCAATAATTTTTTTAAATAAAAATTGAATGGAATTAATAATTACATATAGATCATATTATTTTATACTCGTTAAATAACTTCTATTCATTATGACTCGACTCCTAACAACCTGTATACGGTGAGTCCAAAGTATATGTGATGGACTCTCTCGGAACCCAAACCAGTTTACCCCGCATTGAACTTGACTCGTACAATAATCAGGCCTACTCGTACATACTACGTGGTACTTGGTAATGAGAAAATTCATTATCAAAAACCTACATAGAGGGATGAAACTACATTGAGTCAATGAAACTAATTATTCTCCTAGTTCTTGATGTGTGGAGTTTTTCAAGAGAAGGCACGCACTGTTCATGCAGTATACTTGTACTTGTACATCTTTTATTTATGGGTTTTACCTTGGAAATTACTCTTTTCTTTCCCTTTTACTCAACCTATARTTTATTTAAGTATTTTTATTAYAAAAAGTATTGGACATTTAACTTCAAACTTCATTAATTRYKCGTCTTACTTACAGTGTTATTCTTCTACCTCTCAATTGTAAGTGAACTATTTGATTATGTACCTCTCAACATGACACTAGCTCGTAATTCAACGAACTATGGATAATAATGGTATGGACCTAAACTTTTAGTAGAGTGGCTCATTGAGTATTTGACAAGTTGAAGTGTATGTCTCAAAGTAGTAGAGTTGGGACCATATTTGAACCTTCTAAGCTAGCTAATTAAGGCATCACTTTCTACTCAATAATATAATATAATTGCATTATTATTACTTATTACTATCTCCAATCATATCAANAATTAATCAAAATAATTTTAACACAATAAAGTTATAGTCTCATTCTTCATTGTGTTAAAATTATTTAGAATTATTTGTTTGTTTACATGGTTAAATCTCAACTTCGAAATGCGTGAAATTTAGTTTATTGCRTTTAATTTGATACGGAGGAAGTATAARAARGTGACACTTGTCTAATTAGAGGAGGGAATGAGGTAAGCTTTGACCTGTTTTAGTAATTAGATATAGAAGATTGCATTTTTATTCGTTTTAAAATTTGTGAATTCCTATAATTCTCTTACTACTCTTTGTAGTTTTTTTCCCATTATTAGTTCCTGATAGAGGATATATTATATACTTTATGTTTCAACCTTCAGCTGAGCCTTTGGTCGAGATGGTCTTGTAACATGGTATCAGAGTCAGTATAACACAGAGATCATGGGGTTAAATCTCTTCTCCCTCTTCCTTTTAAGTTAAATTAGTTCGTGTCGAGTATGCAGGGGCCTGTGTTGTGTCACATTCCCGGGCTTCAACCATCAGTTTAAACTTTTGGTTGAGATGGTCAATTACTATGATATCAAGTTCAATATGACATAGAGATCATGCGTTCAATCTCTCCTCTCTCCCCTTTCTAAGTAGAATTATTATTATTATAATAATAATAATAATAATAATAATAATAATAATAATAATAATAATAATAATAATAATAATAATAATAATAATAATAATAATAACAACAATAATAAAACACCAGAACGTGGTAAGTGTTACAAGCAACCAAAAAGGACAAGTGATCTACAAGAAGTTGGAGGAGAGCCGAGATACAATCTGGGCCCCCACTCCTCTAGTAATAGCGAAGCCTATCCGACTTTATCTGTTGTATCCTGTCGATTGGGTCTTTTGATTGGTATCAAGGCACCTCTCACAATGTTTTTCCCGATACTCTTCATTGACGTCTTTTATCGATATTGGAATTACTACTCGTAAAGGGTAAGTTGTTGATTGATGGATCGACGGGGCTCTTCGACCTTGAGATGTTTTTGCTTCTATCTTGGGTACGACGCATTGGATGGTGTGTTGATCGTGACGGGTTCTTCTCCTTTACACAATCTAGGTTGTCTGACTCTCGTTTTTTGGTCGTATGTTTATGGTGTAGCAAGCTCAGCAAAGGGAGAAGTATTGGCCTTGATACGGACAATTGGAAAATGGTTTCCTTCCTTTTTCCTTCTCTTCTCTGGGAATAACAGTTGTTGCACTTCTGAACGGAATCCAAACGTCTCCAGGGCCAGACATTGGGGCACGATGCAGCTGCTCACCATCTTCTA
>SNQN01004661.1:0-31337 GCA_008642245.1 Bassia scoparia | reverse complement strand
CCCTCTTAAATTCAACCACTCTATAATTACTCCCACCAAAATTATTACCCCAACCACCCCAATTAAAAATCTGACCCTCCACCTACCCCAATTAAATCCCCATTCAACCCATCTTCCCTATTTTTTCGTCCATTTGCCCCAATTCATCGTCACTTCTTTCTCTTGCTCTTCATCAACCCAGAAACCCTAGATCTCACTCTTCGAAATTTCAACTCGACGAATCCCTAATTTCATTTTTCTCCTTCGAAATTTCTTGGTGTTGCTGTTTCTCTTCTTGGATTCGACGTCCCTTCTCAAACACGAACCCTAATTCAGCCTCGTTGAGTCCCCCAATTGGAAGGATGGTTGATCTGAGGCCTTTGCTTTGTGCGTACCATAATTCGAAGCGTGTTTCGGAGAAGAAGATGCTGAATTTGTTCATCGATTTGTTTGAAGTTGGGGTCTGCGAAGCTTTAACCAACTTTTGCACCTGTGGTTCAGTGCAGGACCATCTCACTCTTGAGAGTGCTATTGCACTAACCACTGTGATTCACAGTGCTGCTGATGATGTGGTCCGTAGCACTAAGAAGAGGAAGAGTGGTCCAGGSGAGAGTTCAAAATTGCCTCCGACGAAGGAAGCGAAGGCCGTAAAAGAGGGGGAGCGTGTTGTTGTGTGTTGCTTGCCTTCTATTGAGAAGGAGTATGTGGAACAAGTGAAGGTTGCAGTTGATAAAGCTAGACACGATGCTGAAAAGAAAGGGAAAAAGGTGATGGAAGAGAGGAGCAAGGGTAAGAGAATTCTTCTTCAGATGACGAGTCTGGTTAAACAGGAAGAGAATTCCTCTTCAGATGACGAGTCTGATTCATCCTGCCAAATTGTGGGCGAGTTTGGTCCGACTGATGAGGGTGGTCCTTCCGCCTTTGTTGATCTCGATCCCGTGGACAGTGAAACTCTCATGTCTGACGATGATGTGCGAAGGATGAACTTCAATTTGTTGGGCATGTTGGAGCAGTTGCCTCCCGATTTGATAGCCGCTTGTCCAGAGTTCCACTAAACCCTGTTTGATTTCTGAACTTTCTCTTGGTGTTGTGGTTAATTATTCACTTTATTATTGATTTGATGATTATTTGATGACTTTGTTGGATGCTTACTGTTATGCGATGTTTTTTTTGGCTAGTTGGTTGTCTCTGATTGAGTCCCTTGTTGACTGTTGGTGTGATTTACAATTACGACCTTTGTAATTTTGATGATTATTTACTTGATGACTCTGTTTATTAACTGAGACTCGTTTGGGTATGGTGATTGATGCATAACCAATTGCAAATGGGCTGCCTATGATGGGTGATGAAATGTGTGACAGTCTAAAGTCCTTGTTAATGCCCTCAATGATTTTTTGAGAGGGTTTTCCTGCTGCTCTGTCTATGTCCTTCCACTCTGATGTTACGTTGTTTGAGTCTCTGTTTGAGTCCCCCTGTCCCTGTAATTGCACATCCAAATGATGTAGGGACTCAACTCATGTTGGGTGTCACTTTGTGTTGCTGCCCCTCCAAACTCCCAATCATGATGATTGGTTGAAGTTAGAGGTAGGCGACACACATTGTTGCACTCATATGAGAAAAATCTYAGCTGATGGAATTTTTTTTACACAAAATAGACATCACTCTTTCACATTTCAATACATACAGATAGTACAAGTGACAAAAGATTCTTAAGGGCCAAAATATTTCCTAAACACAATTGGCATAATATTCAAATCTTACAAAAGGCAAAACATTCATAGTGGACAATGTAACCACTTACACTCCCAAAACTTCTTCCTCAAATATCTGTTCCAATTCTGGTTGTAAACCTGTCTGGTTCTGTTCTTCTGTTTGATTGAGGTACTGCACTGCTTCCTGTATGAGTTGCTCATCAACTTCAAGTTGTTCTTGCAATTCCCCCAATCTGTGCAGCCTACTTTTGTTGATATGTGGGATCTTGTAGTTGTTGCCCCCTTTGTCTTTCAATGCTTCCACCATGCAATATTGGAGTGTTATCCATGCGTTTCTCATTTTCGTTGGATGAAATTCTTCATGTGCCTCCTTCACTTTGACAATTAAGTCATCAATGTCCTTAGGAAAAGTATGGTTTTGGAGACTCTGTAAGGCCCTGAATAGTGCTAGATCAAGGACATTGAAATCAGGTGATTGAGCTGGTTGGTTGATTAGGTGAATGTTGAAACCTTCCTTCGATGCTTCCTCTCTCCAAATAGGATCATTATCACTAATGTGTGCTTTTGCATTATCCTGTTGGATTTCAATGTCCTTTGAAAGCCATTCAGGCCATTTTTCCCTTATGCATGGGAGTACATTACTGATAAGCATTTCTCTTGTCACTTTCTGGTTAACGTTGGTGCACACTTTGGTCTCCAAAGTGCCTGCTGCTCTGTTCTTGCTATTCTTTTTTGCCCTCTCTTGGAAAACAAAGGGAAATATTCCCAATTTTCCATCAAACAAGCAATTACCACTGTCATCATACACAGGTCTGCATGTCACCCCCATGAACATAATCTTAACACTGAAATTTTTATTTTTCGTGCTCCTATACGGGTCAGCTTCCTTAGGCAACATGTAAAACCTTCGGGTGCCAGGATTAAAAAAGAACCACTTCTCATCTATGTGGACTCTTCTTTGCATGTCAACAAATCTTGGTTTCTGGCCCTGATATGATGGTTCAATGTGTGCAAGTACCCATTTCATCCTCTGAACCTTATTTACATCTGAAACACTAGGATGATTGGCTGATGTGTGTGCTCTTAACTTACCTGATTTGATGAGCCTGTGGATGTGGGAGTGAGACACTTTCAAAGCAGCAGCATAAGTCCTTGTTGTGCCTCTCAGATTCAAGGGTACTGATGCAAGCCAATCCTCTGTATTTTCATACTTAGGTGGTCTTCCAGCTTTTCCTTTTTTCTTGTTTCTGACATCAGGCAGCCCCCCATTTGCAATTGCATGCCTAGCAGCAGCCCATAGTCTACATACAGTTGTTTTATGTACCCCATGTTGTCTAGCAACCTTGCTTTGAGCACCATAAGGTAGATTACCTCCTACTTGGATGTCATAAAGTGACAATATTATGCTCTCTTTCTGGCTTTCAGTTAAGTCTTTGCCATCTGGGATTTGTAACTGACTCTCACTTGTCTGACTTGTAGATGATGCTACCAGCCCCGCTTCCATGAGCAGCTCATCAATGGAGAAAAAGCCATCATCATCCATTTTGCAAGGTAGGAGATGAGGAAGATTGCTGCAGAATAGTGTTTTTTTTTTGGTGGAAAATGCAAGTCTGTAATTAAGTAGACATGGGGTTAGTTGCTGTTGTGTTCATCTTTTTGGGGTTTCAGTAGGATGAAGAACTGAAATTTTTTTGGGGAGGATGAATGATGTAATGAATGGGTATATATAGTGTGGTTTGATTTCCTTGAAAAAGTAGTGAATTGTAAAAAGTTGGAGGGAAATTCAACTTTTGGCAAAAAAAAATTCCCACCAACTGCTATTTAATGTTACACGTGAAGGAAAGGTTGGACCATTTTGTGGTCCCAGCAACTTTTGTCTCAATTTAATCAACAACTTCCCTCCAAATTTTACTCTAAAATAATCACTTTCTCTCTCATACTTTACACCTAAACAAAAATTAAGAAGTTAACACTTGTTAATACAAGTGTTGCGAGAATATTGGTACGGAGGGAGTATTTAACATGCCCATTCTGCCTTAAACTATGCTTTTCTTTAAGCAAGTTTAGGACGGTAGGACGCACAACATACATTTAATTTTAGAAGCAAGTTGATTGAGTAAATATCAATTGACAGAAAGGTACGGAAGTACTATAATTTAAAGTGGGGGTTAGTTTAAAAAAATATTGATAAAACCTTGCAAGTTTGAAGGATTGAAGGATAAACATTGTTAGGAAATAAACACAATTTAATTTCATCAATGAAGACTCGAGAAGATTGATGAGACGAGATTTGTTTTGGGAAAAGATATGCATATCTTTTCATATTTTTTTTTTTATACTTTCCTAGTAGTAGTTATGTTTATATGGTATGTATTCAAGTAGGACAATTAAATGTGAAAATTGTATTATTGTAGAGGTTGAATAATTTTCTCTTTATTATCATATTTTATTATTTTTTCTATTTTGTATTTGATGGTAATGTCATAACAAATATATATACAGTATATTTCAAGTGGCTTGGATTAAAAGATAATTTGTGAAAACAAATCTTTTATAAGAATACTGGAAACAAAGTTTTTAAAAAACTTCAATTATGATCCCTAAAATGGTAAAAATAAATAAAATATAATTCATGAMAAAATCACAATAGCGAGCCCTTTGATGGGTATGAGATGGGAAAAAGAGGTTGAAAAAAATCCATCAATAATATAATTTTAGTGGAAATGTGAATATTTTTCTTCCCTGCTAAAAAGCTTGAAAGTGAGAACTAAAATGAAAATGGATCTTTCTTTGAAGCAGCTTTGTCAAGTACTCTGTATATGAGAGAGGGGTTTGAAGCAGCGACTTCAACCCTATATTCGATCCATTTGGTTAGAGGTTTGAATCCTCATACTCCATTCTCGTTGTAAATATGTACCTCATTCTTGTGGCTTATCTGCGAGGAAAAAAAAAACTTTGTCAAGTACATACTATAGAAGAGACACAATAAAGATTAATCTAATGGAACCGAGTATAAATGTGCCAACTCCTATTACCTTGGATATAGAATATCTATATTGGTAGCACCCCAAGAAATAAAGAAACGYAACTCCATAATTCATTGCATTCTTCAACTCATTTAAAACCCTGCGTAAGAACTAAACCTTAATGTTCAACTATTTAAACACAATGTGAGACATTATATATGATGAAATAAATGAACTTATACATAAATGAAGAGCCTAGATTTTATATAAATTGCTAGCTTCTATGCCAAAATATATTTTTTAGGTCACTTACAATTTGCTTAAACCTTTGGTTGTAGGAAAAGCCAATCTTTATTTATTCATGGACAAAAGCATAATATAGGAATATGCTCTTTATTGCAAAAGAGTGTTTCATTTTAGATTCTTAAGTGCTAATTAATTGGCTAACCTAGCCTTAATATCAGTATATAGCAGGAACAATGAAGCTCCTGGAAACCCTTCTTCAAGTGGGTAACATGGCTTATTAGTAGGAGAATGGAGTAACCTTTTTCATTCTTTATTATCTAATGATCTTTCATGTTTTATGAGAGAACCATACATCTGTTTTTATTTGTAGAAATTTAAAAAATGTTTGTGGTATAAATGAACATAAACAAAAACACGAAATTAAAGGTGAGCGAATAGGAGGCTGAATAAGTTTTGAGTAAAATAAGTATTTGGGTCCGTGATAATTCATGAAAGGTTGGGTTCCAACCCCAAATTTTGAGGGTTTGATTTGTGCAGTGTCAGATATTTTGACTTAAACTTCGAAACTAAAGAAGAAAAAAAACCCGATTACAATGATAATTCAAGCTTCAAGCCAAATTTTAGGATAATTTTTAGACCATTAAATTCGATAAAGTCTGACCATCGTTCGGGTCGGGCTTATTTTGCTCACTCCTACATGGAATTTGAAAAAGAACATCCAAAGTGTACGTTGGTACTGTACCATTGTTGCCTAATTAGTGCTGAAATTAAGGGTTATTTTACTAGACTATATTTCATTATTATGGGTAGTGTAATTGTGTTAGTGCTCCAAAGGCTGATATTCCGTTGCGTTCTTAATTCTATGCCCTTTCGAAAAGCCGAATTAAAACAATTCAATAAAACTTTAATTTAGGGGTCATTTTAGGGGGCATTTTGCACATAACGCATTGCAAGTCTGGCCATAAAATTCTTTCATAATACATCTTGTATTCTTGTTAATATATAATCACGTTACATACTACATTAGAAACATTCTTAGTTCAACTTGTTAATTTTATTTTTTTATATACTTCGATGAGTTCCCATCGAATTTTATGACTGGAACAATTTTCCGTAGAAATTTGCATGAGTATCTCAATGGACATCATCCCTCTCAACTATACTTTTTTTCCATTTTCAAAACTCGAAACTAATTAAGACCTTGATTAAATAACTTATGGCCCTTAACCACTAAAGTCAACTTTGATATACGGGTAATTTATAGTTGAACTTGTTATTAGATATTAGCTAGCTAGCTCACACCAAAATATTCAACCTGCTGGTGGCTTATCTGAATGACTTGACTTATCTTCCCCGAGCTCAGCTCTAGCTGTTTGCTAATTGGAACACCATTATATTATGATATTATAATCTCCTAAATTTTAATTTGATTGCTTGTGCATTAATGCTCTCTTAGTTCATTTAGATTATCCAAGTTGACTTTTGAAGGGATAGTGTTAACAAAAAATTTCTATATGATTATTTATAATTATAATTTAGATTAACTAATTATTTATAACTTTGAGGAAGCAAGAATGATGGTACTATATATAAACTTATAAGCATGTATGTAACTAGGTCAGAATTGTATTATATGGATTGAGTGAGTTGCAACATTTTTGTATGCATGAAATGCTTCTATATGTAATTATTTGCAACGATCTTATATGATTACTTTATACACTAGTAGGGAAAAGATCAAATACTCCAACACAAAAGTTGTGATTGTTTTAAAAACAGCTGCTAAAAGAGTTAAAAGCTGAGGTTTTAAAATAATCGCGCTTTTAACCAAAATGGTACACATATCCTTACAATAACACAAAAGTTGCGGTTAGTTATTAGGCAACCACAACTTTTAACTCTTAGCTTAAAAAACTAATAAACCAAAACTAACAAAAGACCGCAGGCTAAAGACCACACTCAACAATTCTCACATTGTTAGATCAACAAACCACACTCACAATTACTTATTATTAGATCACATTCACACTCACACACTTAGGGGTGAGCAAAGTGTCTGAAATGCACCTGAAATCGGATCGAATCGGACCTGAATTTGGACCGAATCGGACCGAACGGCAGATTTTCCGATCCAGGTCCAGGTCCAAAGAAATTAGGGGAGTCGGTCTTTCGGTCCGGGCCGGTGGACCGAAATAATTATTAAAATATATATTTTTTCTCAAAAATTAATAACCAAATGTCCAAATGTATGTAACTCTCCTCTATACAACGCACCAACCAGTATACCCCAAAACTCACAATTTCACTTCACTTCACCAAAACCCTAAAAAATCGCAACCCTCCCCCACGGCCCCACTCGTCGGCTTCTGTAATCCCAACAAGCGGCTGCGCCTCCACTCCCCACAGTCCCCTATGAGCTGAGCCTCGCAGGCTCCATCTCGCGGAGACTCGCACTCATCGCAGTCCTTTCATTTTCCCTCACTCTACGCCTTTTCTTTCATATTACTGCTATTCTTTAATCCTTTCACTCACTTCTTCTGCTCACTCACTGCTCTGCCCCTACTCGACGGACTCTCGTCACCGACCTTTCTTTGTCTCGCTCAATCAAGCAACTACATGTGGATTTGTCATATGGTTACCACTCCCCAATCTCAATTGTTGGACTAGTTATCATTAGATTTTGTTCTATTTTATTAGTGATTTGTGTTTAATTCCGTTTTAGGTCGCATTCAGTTAATCGGATTAGGTTTGTTACTTTAACATCTGATTTTCGTTTGGTTGATATTTACTATTTTGATATGGTCTTTCTACTAATTCGAAACTTATGGGTAAATTCTCTACCCTATTTTTTTTTTCTTTCTTCTTTTTTCTTTCTAATTTGATGTTTATTAATTAGTTCATTTTTTTTCGTTTTATAATCCTTAAAAGAGTAGATTTGCCCATATTTAAGCGACCTTACTTGTTTGTGTTACTATTCGACCGTCACTACTATTTTGAGTCACAATTCAGCCAGCTAAATATCAAATTTTGATGCTCTAATGATAACAGCTCAATGCACAACAGGTCCGATAGATTTTTTATTGAAATTTTCAATTAAAAGAGCAAAAAAAAATAAAACAGGTCTGGACTGAAATGAATTCAGGTCCGGTCCTGATCCGGTTCTAGATCGGTGTTCAGCCCTACACACAGTCACACTCACCCAAACCCTCGCTCACCACACTTAACTCGCACCACCGTTGTGAGTCTTGTTCGTTGTCGCAACACCCAATTGTACTCTCTTGTCGGAAATCCACCGCACCTCCATCACAAATCCTCGCTGACTAAAAACCCTCACAATCACTAACCCATACTCGCGTTGTTGCTGACTGTCGCTGCAACCGTGTCAATAAGCTCCAGCCTCCCGCCGTTGTTGCCTTGGTTGTGTCTTCTTCTCGTCGCTTCTCCCTGTGCCATAAGTAGTTACGCCGACCTAATTTCGCCATTACTTCACTAGACTTCAAGTAATTCAACCTATTTTTTCTTGTTTTATTGCTAATAATACAAATTAAAGTTTGATGAATGATGGTTGATATTATATGAGATTCTATTAGATCTAAGATTGTTTATTTTGTATGATTGTGTATGATTTTATCAGTTTCGGTAACATTTGCAATAGTATTCAAATTAAACCTGATTTGTGAAGCGAAGTGATTCAAAGGAGCTCACCAATAGCGGTTGATAACTGCTAACTTTTAACCCCTAAATAACCGCATCTTTTAACCTTTTTTCTACTAGTGTTTTCTATTAGTCTTTAGGTCAAAATTCTTAGTAGGGGCATATGTGCTACTTCCCTCGTCATATACTCATTTAATTTAGAGTTGATGAGGTGAATTACTTTTGATCCTATAAAGTAAATTTGCAYTCTTCCGTGTTAGAAGCGGACAAAAGCGTTTGATATTTAATTTCATCACATATATATCTTCTTTCACTCTGTAATACCAGCCAGGGAACATGAACCCACTAATAGGGCCTAATTATAAGTGTTTGCCTAATTATAATTATAAAAAGGGGTAAAAGTCTAGGATGGCTCTAGAGAGAGAAAGCGAGAGAGCAAGCCAACCCGAACCGCCCCCACCACCGGACACCGACCCACCACCGGACACCATCCCACCACAGCCTAACAAAATCTCTTCACCCACCACACCAAACACCACACCACCAGCCCCACCGCCAAACACACTCCCACCACTGACTTTCAAAACAGCCCTCCAAGCACAGACCCTTGGCTCCTTTACATCTGTCTCTTATACACATCTAGATGTGTATAAGAGACAGCTGTAATACCAGCCAGGGAACATGAACCCACTAATAGGGCCTAATTATAAGTGTTTGCCTAATTATAATTATAAAAAGGGGTAAAAGTCTAGGATGGCTCTAGAGAGAGAAAGCGAGAGAGCAAGCCAACCCGAACCGCCCCCACCACCGGACACCGACCCACCACCGGACACCATCCCACCACAGCCTAACAAAATCTCTTCACCCACCACACCAAACACCACACCACCAGCCCCACCGCCAAACACACTCCCACCACTGACTTTCAAAACAGCCCTCCAAGCACAGACCCTTGGCTCCTTTACATCCGGCGACATTCTCTTTGACCGTGATGTCTCCCTGATGGCCTCCACTACGCCACCTGCTGGCCTGGCCTCTGATATCTTCATTCCCCTACCAGAAGACAAGTGCCAAGCCATCTGTGAACAATGGAAGCATGCGATTATAGGCAAAGTCATCGGGAAAAGCTTCTCTTTTGGCTTCCTAAAAACCAATCTACTGAAAACCTTTGTGGCCATGGGGCCGTGGGACTTGCGCCTCCTGGGAAAGGGCTTCTTTCTCATCAAGTTCAGCGATGCTACTGATGCGATTAAGGCACTCTCGGAGGGGCCATGGTTAGTCGCCGGATATCCCCTCTACCTCAAACTTTGGGAACCCGGCTTCAAACCCTCCGACGCCGTTATCGACTCTGCGATCCTGTGGATTACCCTGCCCGAGCTTCCTCTTGAACTTTATGACAGAGAGATCCTCCGCGAAATTGGTAACAAGCTGGGCAGCTTGATGCGTATCGACGTGCGCACAGAGACGGTGGAGAGAACAAGATTTGCACGGCTCTGTGTTCAGGTAAATCTGAACGCCACCTTGCCAAAATTTGTGTGGATTGGGAAGATTAAGCAACAGATTGTGGTCTAAGATGCTACAAAATTTTGCAAATAYTGTAAATGCTATGGCCATGTGATCTCCACTTGCCAACGGTGCCCCAAAAGATCGGAGGTCAAGCAAACCACCGCTACGGTGGCTAATGAGACTGGTTGGCGAGTTGTCACGAGGAAAGGGCAACCTCGTCATTCTATGCCTTCTGCGCAAGAGGACAACGTGTCCACTGACCGTACTGTCAGTACTGAAATTCAAAATTCGCAAGGAGACAAGAACCTGGGATCCGTAACCCCTGCAACTGCCAGCAATTTTAATGCAGACCACAGACCTGATCTGTCTCTTTCACTGGCTCAACAACCCAAGCCAACAACCACACAATTGGCTGTTCAGTCCCACACAAATATTGTGCATTCCACCATCAAACCCCCAACTTTCCACTCCCCAGAATTGAGTTTTTTTTCAAAAAACCCATTTGAGGCCTTGCGCAATGATGAAACACTTGGAACAGAGGAGACCAAAACCACTGACAATCGAGAGGAACCACAACCTCTCGCACTTGTTGCCCCGTCTGATGACCCAACCACCGATATCCTCGCCGGAGAGCCCCAACTCCCCACCAACCATTGTTCTCCAAGAAAAACACTATGTTCAGATTTGCTGGAATCCGAGGATAGGCATCGCAGAACCCAATCCAAACAAGCAAGACTACCTCCTGGACTCCAAAGAAATCATCACCGACCTCGATCCTCTCATTCCCAACCCAAAAGTGATGCGCATGATGATCCTCAACCCAGCCCAGACTCCATCCAAGTGGTTAGACCTCAAAGCCCTGACCAAACACGGCGAGCTCATTCCTGCCCACCTCCCGTCGCTACAGGGACTCCTGGCCTCCCCGGTGATTCTGAAAATCTTGTTCGACTGGGGGATGCAAAATATCGAGGAGACACACTCACGGGAGAGAATTCCCAACTTCCTCTCGACATTGCTGGACCCACCTGTGTTCCTGCCAAAAGAGCACCACCTGTTCAAACTCACCCTGTTCATGAGAGAATTGGAAGTGATGGCACGATCGAGCTATGTGGGAATCTTCACCACAACCAAATGGGAGACTCAATTGGAACTCCGGGCCAACTGGGAACCCGCAGGAATGCTCGTGAACGAAAACCGAATAAGTTTCTCGCTGAATCCGTCCACACGGCTAGTCTACGATTGGGAAAGGAAGCAAGTACAGTCGCTGTACCCAGGAAAGGGAAAGGACAAGGGGGAAGTGGGTGCTCCTCCACCACCGCTTCCTCCTAAGATGAATATCATCTATTGGAATGCTCGGGGCATTGCGAGGGCCCTTTTCCTCACCAACATGAAGCTCCTGATACGACAACACTCACCCTCCATGGTGATCATTTCAGAGACTCAAGTTGGCAAGGATAACGCTCATGTGATCATTAACAAACTCCCCTTTGATGAGCATTTTATGGTGGAACCTGTTGGACTTTCTGGAGGCATCCTCGTCCTTAGGTACTCAACAGCACTCACTTTTGAACCAATTCGTGTCAATCGACAAGGCGTTCATGGCGTTGTGGAGGTTAGTTCCTCTCTTGAAAAATTCTTCCTTTCTACTGTCTATGCAAATGTTTCTTTCACAATTCGTAAAACCCTTTGGTGTGATTTTACCTCCCTTGCTCAATACATGGATCTTCCCTGGGTTGCTTTGGGGGACTTTAACGACATTTGGGCAGGGCATGAACGTTTTGGAGGTCGGCCTCCTAAACGCTCTCGTATTGAGGCTTTTGTGGACTGCTTTACCTCATGTGATCTCCAGGATTTAGGCTACTCCGGCCCTAAATTTACCTGGGTCAAAAAATGCAGGGGTGGCTTAATGATGCAGCGGCTTGACCGTGCTTTCGTCACAACCGACTGGCTTACCCAATACCCAAATGGCTCGCTTACACACCTCCCTCGTATCTCCTCGGACCATTGCCCCCTCTTACTCACACTCACAAAGAAATCCCACCACAAATCGACCCTCTTTCGCTTCGAGCCGATGTGGTGCCTTGAGCCCACCTTCAAGCCCCTCACCAACTCCTTCTGGCAATCCAACCACATGCCACTTCAATCCAAGCTCCGCTCCTTTTCTAAGGAATGCCTCCAATGGAACCAAGACATCTTTGGAAACCTCTGGAAAAAAAAGGCTCGAGTATTGAAGCGAATTGAAGGAATCCAACGATGTCTCAGTTTAAATCCACTCCAGCCCTCCCTTATCTCTCTTGAGGAGCGGCTAATTCAAGATCTCAACCTCATTCTTCAAGAGGAAGAAAGTTTCTGGATGATGAAGTCGCGTATGAATTGGTTAGTTGAGGGTGAACGCAATACTTCTTTCTTCCATCGTGCTGTTATGGTCCACAGGCACAAGAACAAAATTGACTCACTCAAGTCGGATGTGGGTGTGGAAATTAAGGGTCAAAAGGAATTGCAGGAGCACATAAAGGGCTACTTCTCCTCGCTTTTCTCGAGCTCGCAGGATTTTGTACTCTGGGATTTAGATAATCCTCCTTTCCAGGAAACACGAGAGAAAATTTCTCTCTCATCCGTTCCCTCAAATATGGAAATCAAGGAAGCACTCATGAGCATGGGCTCTTTCAAATCGCCAGGGCCTGATGGGTTCCATGCTTTTTTCTATAAAGAGTTCTGGAATGAGATTGAGAACGATGTCTTAGAAGCAATAGTTGATGTATTCGTGTCAAAAAGAGTGCCTGCAGATATGAACAACACCATGGTGGCCCTAATTCCAAAGCTTGATCATCCTGAATCCATCAGGAACTTCCGTCCGATAAGCCTGTGCAACACAAGCTATAAAATTGTTGCCAAGGTGCTAGCTAACCGGCTAAGAGCTTTCCTTCCTTCCAAAATCTCGCCAAACCAAAATAGCTTTTTGAAAGGCAGAGGAACTGACACCAATGTCATCATAGCCTCGGAAATCACTCACACTTTCAAAAGGAAAAAAGGTGCTATTGGTTGGTTTGCCATAAAACTGGACCTTGAAAAAGCTTTCGATAAACTTGAGTGGGGTTTTATTCGGGGTTGTTTATTCCACTTTGGTCTGGATGATGACTCCATTAGCCTCCTTATGAGCTGTATTTCTTCAGTCACTACTTCTGTGCTTGTTAATGGAGCCCAAACGGAGACCTTTACCCCTTCGAGAGGAATCCGACAAGGGGACCCCCTCTCCCCTTATATCTTCATCATTTGTATGGAACTCCTATCCCAGATGATTCACCAGGCTTGTACTGAGGGACGTTGGAAGCCAATTGTTCTTGGGCGTAGAAAATTGGAAATCTCTCACCTCCTTTTCGCGGACGACATCATGCTTTTTGGGGATTGCACACGGGAAAACGCACATACAGTGCTCAACATTCTCCAGTACTTTGGGTCTATTTCGGGTCAGTCCATCAGTTTCAATAAAAGTGCCATTATCTTCTCTGGCAACACCCCGATTGATGTGAGAAATGACATTTGTGATATCCTCCATCTTAAGGAAACCTCGGACCTCGGCAAATATTTGGGATTCCCACTCCTTTGCAATAGGCCACGAAAGAATGATGTGCAATTTGTGATTCAGAAGATGCGACGAAAGCTAAGCTCTTGGAAAGCTTCCACACTCTCCAAAGCGGGAAAATTGGTGCTATTGAAATCCACTCTCAACGCTATCCCAAATTACTACTTCCAATGCATGTCTTTCCCCTCCAGCTCACTCAAGGAAATGGATTCCATCATGAATAGATTCTTATGGGGTAAGGATCAAGGCTCGAAAGGTGTAACCTTGGTGAGTTGGAAAAGAGTGGCTCAGCCAAAGCATGCTGGTGGGCTTGGATTACGTAGTTGTACAGCCCTCAACAAAGCCTTCATCCTGAAATTATGGTGGCGTATGTTGGAAAAAGGGGATAACTTGGTCATCCAAACTTTACGGGCAAAGTACAGTCATCGTTCCACCTTCAAATCCTTTCAAAGAGGCTCCCATTTATGGCGAGCAATGGGGAGTTTATGGCCACTCTTTGCCAATAGCATCTGTTGTGGTATCGGGAATGGAGTCTCGTCATCGGCATGGTTTGACAATTGGCTACAACAAGGCGCTCTAAGGAGCCTCGTAGAAGGCCCACTTCCTGCAAGGGATCACGACTTGAAGGTGAAGGACATCCTTACCAATGGAGTCATTGACAATCAAAAGCTCAGCGTTCAACTTCCAGAAACCACACTCTCATCTCTTCCGAATATCTTGATAAGCTCTCATGAGGATTATGTGTTCTCCACTTTTTCCGTTGATGATAAATTCAGTTTTCAGAAGGCCTTGGAGATCCTACAACCGCAGAATCACCATGTGAATCTAGGCTGGCTTTGGCGGCTTAACCTACCCCCAAAGATCTCCTTCTTCCTTTGGCAAGCCTGGCTCGACAGACTACCTCATAATGCTTGTCTCTCCCGTCGCAGCATCATCCACTCCTCACTGTGCCCTCATTGCTCCATGGCAACTGAGGATGTTAGCCACCTCTTTCGATCTTGTCCCTCCGCCTTGGAGGTATGGGATCTTTTTGGTATGGCCCCCGACATGACTCAAACCCTCCACTCCTGGCTGCAGACTCACTTGACAGCCCCCTCCCAACCAAATACCAACACCCTCCCTTGGAGAATCCTTTTCCCTAGTATTTTGTGGTACTTGTGGCTGAGAAGGAACCGCTTGATATTTAGTAACACAAGCCTCACAGCAACTTGGGTTAAAACTTCAGCCCTAAATCTAGCATGGGAATTTTATGCACTAGCTAATGAAAATATGAAATGCAAGCCCATACCGATATGTAAATGGGCACCTGCAGAAGGTGCGCAATTCACAATTAATACTGATGCCTCTTTCATTAGCTGGGATAAGCCTGCAGGCGTTGCGGGAGTGGTTAGAGACCACCGAGGGCATTGGGTGATGGGCTTTTGGGGAAGAAAGCAGGTTTCCACACCCCTGATGGCTGAGCTATGGGCCATTTGGGAAGGCTTGCAAATTGTGACTCATAATGCATGGACAAATGTTGTGTTGTGTACGGATAATGTGCAAGCAGTGCTTCGACTTTTAGATTCGGCATTTGCCAAAGATGCCTCTACTAATCTTGCTCATCCATGCAGGGTCCTGTTATCTCACCATCCAACTCTGGAAATTAAGCACATTTCACGTCGTTGCAATCGGCTAGCAGACACACTGGCAAAGGAAGCTAGGATTAACTCTCTACTTTGTAGCCGCTCTGATGTAACTTTGTTAAATGAAACGCCACATTCAGTGAGCGATTTGTACTCTGAGGAGATTGTAGCAGACACTTAAGCTGCTTTTAATTTAATATATCCCCCGCTTTGCATCAAAAAAAAAAAAACCCACTAATAGATCGATATTGTCACTCATTGGCGCCATGCCCGTAAGGATTTACTTTGGTATGTGCTCGTTTTAGCCAAAGAATCCTTGCGAGTAAAGGGCCCAAAGAACAATATCTACTATGGAGTGTTACAATATTATCAGAGTAGAACTCATCCCAGTGTCATGTAATTTTCTACATAAAGGAGATGATACTCATCCCGTGATAGGTATGAATTTATACCTATCATCGCCCCATTATCAACCAAACCTGGACCCGTCTCCTCTAATGGGGTGGGTCTTTGATCGTGCCCCTTGCATCCCTACTCGCGATGTACTGTCATGGTTAATGAATGTCAACATTTGCTCGAACTTTATGAACCTAGCATCTAATTGTTTTCATGAATGACTTCAATTTTGCTCTTGTGATCTTAATTACTGATATTGAAAGTAACAACTACGCTTTTAATTTATTCTTCTTGCTTTTACTTCCAACGGTTGATAATGTTTACTTATAATTGAACATGCAATTATGCAATATGTATGTACTATAAATTTGATGTGTTAATAATAACCGTAGGTATAATGTGCATGTACCAACTATGGTGTCTATGTCTCAAAAAGTTGGTCAATAATCATGTGATTTATGTTTCAAAGAACGATCTACAAATTTCATTCATATATAACTATAAAATTATGTTTGTTGAAAATAAACTTTATTTTTAAATAATATAAAATATCAAATTAATTTAGTTTAGAGCAATTTGTATTTTATTTAAAATCGAACATATTTTTGGGATTAGTTAGCCTTTTGATATATTCATATTCCTAATTTTTAACGCAGAAATATACTTATACTGTATATCAAGAAAAACTTTGTCCACTCACTAGATAAACTATAGCAGTACCACCATTGATATCTGGAATAATGCACCCAACTTGATAATGGATAAACAATAGGTAGATGTAGCAATGTGCGATTACATTAACTCCTCGCTCCATTATTCCAAGTTTTCTTCACTACCATGCTGAACATTTTCACATGCAATGTGTCAAATGACATTCATTGTCAATAATACGTCATAGGTCATGTGCTCAAAGTACGAACTATGCATTATAGGAAAATAATGCAAAATAGCAAAAAAACACCAATTTGTTGGGTACACAAAAACAACACCAACTTAATCAGGCGTGCATGACAAAACCAACTCGATTCGGGTGCAAATGTGCAATAGTTAGAACATAACTTGTAATAGTGAGCCATATGACAACACCAACTTGAACCTCGGATGCATCAATGTTGAAGCTCAATTACTACAAGAAATTGTCATTATGTATGTGTTGCACTCGATCTTCAAGATGATGCTATTATGTATACCGATTAAATTGGTGCTTTTTTGTGTTCTCGATCGCTCTAAATTGGTGTTTTTGCGGTTATTTGTCAAAAATAAATCGATCTACCCCCTCTTGGATTCCACAACTTGATTAGTTAGCATATACAAAGTTGGAGTCAACCACCTAGGCAATTGCATTGCTTGATGAGGAAGAGTTTTAATTCGAATTTTAAACCTAAGTTGGTTGTTGAGTTTCAATGAATAAGAATATAATGATTATAAATTACTAGCTTCACGTTAGTTGTGTGACGAAATATCAAAATCTAAAAAATTAATAATTACAAGTATAGGTTTAATCTCTTTTAGCAGCCTATAGTTTATTTTCATCGATATTCTATTTTTTTTTAGAGAACTGTGATGATAATTTCATGATGAGAGTTGCATGTCTAATTACAATAGTATATTTTACGATTTTAGTTGAATTTTTTTCTTCTACAATAATTATTATCACTGATATATACTACGTACATAGATTAAAATAAGTGTTGCTCTTCTAGAACATAAGATAGATCATGAAATGGAACTAGCAATGCACACATAAATTGACATCTATAGTTAGCGTCTACTTTTATTATCAACAATGGAAATGACACAATGCTTCTAGTTCGAATATCTAAAGCCAAAGCAAAGAATCAAGTGGCATTTTATCATCATCATTATCATCAAACAATAATACTTTTTAGTTTTGCTAAAAACAATGTAATTAAATGACATCAACACAATGAACCTTCTACTTTTGATCAATTCCATCAAAACTTTATGATTAGAATAGAATTAAACCATTAAAAAGATAAAATTGAAGTTGACAAACTATAATTACAAAAGACATCCTAATCACAATAGTTGAATTTGCGCAATAAAGGTATAGTTGTATGAGAATTTAGACTATTATTGTCTAGATTAATGTACATGATGTATGATTAACAATTAAGAGTATTTATTAAAATAAGTAGTGAAAAAGTGTAGTAGGGAACTGTTGCGAAAACGGCGACAAGAAGGTGGTGACGCCTTTAAGGGAAGACAAAAGGAAGGTAGTGTGTGTCTCACGCAACTACGCTATCGGCTGAGTATAAGCCCATTGTTTTGAAGATAGTGAGTGTCTTCTTTATAGTAGATGGGCGAGAACCAATTGATTATTGGTGTAGTGGTGATGGACTACACTTATAAGAGATTTGTTTCGATTTCCCTAACAACAATTGGAGGGGATTGAACCCTAATACTCAAAACTGAATATCCGAATCCGAATTAATCCAGAAACAGATAGAATCGGTGGTACATCGAAAAAAACTGATTGGTGGAGAGGATTCTTGTTAGTGAGATTGATTGGGCAGTTTATGTACTTGTAGTTGTGCTTTGCGTGTTAAACTTTGTGCTTCATATCATAAGCGGTAAGTGTCCATAAGGATTGTGATAACCGATTAAGTATGAAGGAGAGGGTGTTTTCTCTTTGCTATGCGATCTCGACATCAGTCCTTATCTATATAAGGAATCGTAGTGTTGAATGTGTTGTAAGAGACGTTACAACTTAAAACATGACATTGAAAATTTTGTTATGAAAATTGAAAATTTTGACTCCTTTGAAATATAACAAAATTGCACAAATACCGAATTCTTGATTTGGAATAAACCATTTTATCAATTAGGTGTAGGTTGCATAGCGGATAATAGAGCTATTTGCGTGTGTGCTAATTGCTTTGCTTGTCAACAATTAATGAAACTAATTTAAAGACTTCAAGCTTCATAAAAGGGAAATATGACGCATCTACTGTTCAATCAAAGATGACGTCACAATTCACAGCAAAAGGTTGTATTGTCTATTGAAAATGTTCTATACAAACTCCTCCGCACAAATATAGTCCAGTTACAAAAAATGAAGGAATCCTTGTATCGTATAGTACCAAAAAGGACAATCAATGTTTAGTCAATTGTTTGTAAGTTAAATGTTTTGCAAATTATCAACATAACATTGCACAATGCAAGCAAACCAATGAATGGGTTTCCTACTTAGAGTTCCTTGGTTTATTCTTACACAATCAATCAATCATTCTATATAACATTACATAATTGCATCAATGGAATATTATTATACTGAAACATTTAAAAAATAATCGATTTCATGATCACCCATTACTTAAGTTAGCAGTTATATAGTGGAAGATGAACAAGCATAAGACATAGCACTATATATATATTTGTTTTAAACAGAGAGAATTGCATTGACATCAACGTGGCTCAGTGGCAAGCATGATTCCATTATTGGCATCTCGGGGAATTCATTTCAGTCCTCTTTTACCACAAGATCATCAATCTAACCCCTATTTGAAGGAAAAAGATCACTTACGATTAGCGGTGAAGAATATACAAGTTAACTTTTATTTCACATATTTGTGGTCAAATTAACTCAAAAGTATTTACAACAGTTGCTTTAGCCATTATGAGTATTTTGTATAATTGCCATGTTGTCATTTTTATTTTATCATGATTCTTATATTAGCAATATTAGTGATACTATTTATATTTACTAATGGTGATTACTATTAATGTAAAGCATACTTAATACATATAACTAATCTTTTGATACCATGCAAGAATGCGCCATATATAATAGTTTTATAGAGTTATTAATGCGGAAATAGGACAATGTCAACTTTTTTCTTGTTTTATTTGAAGACAGGATAATCAAACTTTCAAACCTCTTGTAGCTACACCACTACGATACTATTCCTCCGTCACCAAAATAGTAGCAGTTGTTTTCACGGATATTTTTTGAAGAGATTTAACAAGTAACGATCAAATTAACCTAAATATTTTAACACTGATGAAATAGGGAGAATAAGTTGTATTGTATAAAAATTATTTAGGCTAATTTGATCGTTTACTAGGTTAGATCTCTTCCTCAAAATACGATGAAAGTCACTGTTTGTAATTTTTGCGTGACGGAGGAAGTAACATAATATGGAGTAGTACATTAAGGCTATGTTTGTAGATAACAATGGATAAGAGAAATGATGAGGGGAGGGAGAAAGGAGGAAGTGAAGGGAAGAGAAAGGAGGGGGAAAGTGGGGTCACATTTTTCCTTCATTCAATCTTTCAAATTTAGAGGATCAAGTTATTACAAGAGGAAATGGAAAATGGGATCTCTCCCTTCCCTCTCCCGTCCCTTCCCTCTTCAATCTTTATCACAAACAAGAAAGATTGTCCCTGTCCCTTCTCTCACCTTCTTTTCCTCTCATTTATTGTTATCAATATAGGATAACTATAGGGTAAAGAACATTGCCATGACATATGCCATGAAGATATTTCTAATGTGATTTTATTAATTGCAAATTAAATAAGCTGTTTTTTTTTAAAATAATCTTGTCAAGTGTCGCTCTTCGTGTTAATAATAGCAAGTGGTGAAAATATAAAACTTCGAACATTATGTTATTATGTGAATCACGAACTAAGTGGAAAGCTAGCCATATAGCAACCTTGGCCAAAGCTATTTAAATCTAGCAATGGCCAAACTTGCTTTAAACGTCAACTACTTTCAGATTATGGTCTAGTTTATTTTAAGAAAAGATCATGACTAACTAATCCAAATATTGAGTGATAAGTACACATTACATCTCAGTTGTATGTGAGATAATATTAGGTGTGTATCTTTTAACAGTTGAAAAGTGAATGAGAAAGTTCATATATTTCGTAATTTATGTAACTATTACACGCTGTCAAATTAGGGTGATTTGATGTAATATATGGTCTCAAACACCCAACCAAGCTCAAAGTTGACTCTATGAGAGAATAAATTAAAAATCCTAATCTAGAGGTGATACTGTCTGTGACTTTTAAAAACTCCGGCGAGAGAAATAGTTCATTTGCTGAAGGATGATGCAGAATTTCTCATAGTAGAACCAATTAAAACACAAACCCACTAAATAGCCGATCTCAAAATGAGCTGAATCAAGTTTGGACCTCTGATTCACTCTGATAATAAATTCATAGCCCAAAACGGTATCCAACTTAACTAGGTGAAATTGATTGATCTTAATAAGCTTGAATAAGTTTAGTTAGAGCTTTATTCTAAAAGCTGAAGTTTTGGCCAAACAATTAATGATCTTGGTAGCTAGCATCTAAGTTCTTAGGTCAATCTTTAAACAGTTGTCCAAAATCTCAATTCAAAAACACATCACTCATAATCCTTCCTTCGGGTATTACTTCTCTTCCCGCTTTTCAGAGTTACCTTCTCCTCATTTGTCGAGTCATTGGCGAATTAACATTCCGTTTCAACGTTAAGCCAACTGCCTTATCTCTCTCCTCATATCTTTCTTCTTCACTAATCTGGTGTTCTTCAGCTGTCAAATTAGCTCAATATCATTCACAATGAGTAAAGAAATTGTAAATTTTGCTCTCAAGTTTTTAATTTCTTTACTCTTTGTATTCAATTTGTGTTATCTTTTGCATTGATTTTGCTGCTTGATTATGATTATTTTAGAATGTGATGATGCTGAGTTTGAATTTTATGAAGTAGAGTTGTATGCGCGAAGAATTGATGATAAAAAAAAAACAATAATATCTATAATTTCATATGAAGTTTGGAGTACAGAGCTAGAAAACTACTTCAAATTCGTTACTAGATTGGTTATGCTAACGACTAGTAGATGTGAGATTTTGAGTAAATAACGTTCGTATTGTTCGAGAATGCTCGGTGAGTTGAATCAATGTTGAATAGTGGTTGAATCGATCAGCTTAATTGTCCTATCTTTTGTGTTGTCTTGATTGATGAATTGATGATTCTTATGCTAATGTGATGAAACTATCACTCGATAGAACGAGAATTTTGATCAAAATGATCATATTTGTCATAAGATATTATGCGAGAATGAAGACATGTTAATGAGATTTTTGTCAAAAAGATTAGTAGCATAGAATCAACTTCTAATTACAAAGTAATAATGTGTTGATGACATATACATTCAGTGAATTTCTAGTTTAATGTTTGATTTTCTTTCAAAATCTGTGTATCATTACAATCTTTTTGTGTTTAATTCTTCTGAAGTACTTCTTATTCCACAATTGCTAGCTGCATATAGGTGATACTAATTGATAGACTAAATTTATGAGCATCGAAACAAGTAAATTTATTGAGGTGAAGAGTTTTTAATAGAGAAAACAGGATAATTGTCGACTATCTTGATTTTATGTATGTTTTACTGCATGATATGATTAACAAAAAGTATTACAGTGCACAATGTATACTCCTTTAAATATACTTGTATCAGTTGCATGCAATGAGAAAATTAGTCTCTAACAAAATAGCTAGGTGCATGATGATTGATTGCACAAATCCGTATAGCTATGATGTTCGTATTTGATACAAATACATTCAAACATTAAGTTGATATATATGCTAGTTCTTTGATACTTCATACATGCAAGTCGGTTATAAACAGTAGAAAGATCTTGTGTGATTCATTACAAATGCTTGAAGACAGCCTGCTTTGCACTTGTTTCACCGTAGTTGCTGTCCTCTGGATGTGATCATCTGTTCGGTCATTCTCAATGATGCGTTGGTGAACGAACTGCTGATACAGTTTCTTGTCGATTAGGTTCATGAAGCACAAGAATTGATAGTTTGATCTTTAAGTGCAGAATGCCCCGAACTTAGGACAAAGTACTACTTACCAGTCTCAAATCGGATAGGATTAAGGCTATGTGCATGTTGGCCTCCCCAATCACTTAACAGGACCCATACTTTATATGTTTATCTGTGATCGGAGTAGCTTTACTGTAAGGTTATCTTGAAGAATTGCTTTTGATTTTACTACTCTCTTTTCAACTTCCTTTCAATAAATGAGTAATTGTAATTAGAACTACACAAGTTATTCTTTAGTTGGTATTCTGTGCTAGTAACCAACTAACCATCATTGAAAATTACATAGCATTTTTGTTCTGCCCATCGCATCTTCTGAAACATCTTTATTTTGTCAACATAACCTGTCTTAGCATGTCATATGGATGACAGAGGTAATTTTATTGTTTTGTTTATGATCTCTTGAGTGCATACAATGATGCTCTTATAATAAAATTAAATCTTCATACAAAATATTACTTCTTTGCAGATGATGTTGGAGATTAAAGATGAGTGTAGAGCATTCATACAGTGAACTATGCTTAATCCGATGTTTGAAACTATTGTGTGATGCGAGAAGATGATGTTGTTCCTGCTGCACTGTCTTTTAAGCTTAATATTGAAAATCAGAGGARGGTTAGCCTGATTGACAACACWTTGTCTTTGCCAATMAACCTGAAAATATAACCATGACCCAATTTCCMATCAAACAATCATCCAGAGCAGGTACATTGCACTGTTATTGAAATACAAATTTTTATTGATGTCTCTTGTTTTGAAYAACTTTTGAATTTTTTGATGTTTTGAATCCTGTCTTTTATTCACAAGTTATGCATCTTTGAAGTACAGTAGTGTGYCGGTGAAATGGCAAACATCATGTCATTTCATTGTTATCCAGGAGTTCTCTTTATGTTAATTTTATGACTTTAGGCATGTAATAACTTGTCGGAATAATCACTTTTGGTTCATGTTTTCTGACCCCTTTGATGGGACTAAGACTTTGATTGATTGATTTTAGGCTTGTAGCTCAGGTGAACTCGTTTGAGATGTTTAAAGTTCACTTGATGGCACAAATTCTATTGAAAAGTTGCTACTACCCCACTTTCTCGAATGTTATGATCATTTATACGAAGTAGTTCTTTAAGCACATGTAGGGAAATCAATATTTTTGTTTATCCAATCCTGTATAATCATTAATCTTTCATTGTTATGTAGGGAAAATTGCAAAAGGAATTAAGTGTGTGAATCATTCTTTGATTATCTGTTACAAGTTTAAACCAAACTTAGGGAACCTATTTGGACTTAAACCCTGACAAGTTGTCTATCTGCAATTGTGAAATATATTCTTAGTTTAAGAAGGCATTAGTGTGTGTAAATCTGGGATTTTGTATATCTCTTGATAATCAGGTTGCCCGTTTATTGTATCTGTAAACTATATAATTAGGGTGCATCTTAATTCTTAGGTTATCATAATTCAACCAGACTTAGGAACTTATGAAGAAAAGCTTGGCTGCTTAAAAACGATTTCATTCATGACTGGCACTTCTTGTAGCTGCTGAATATGAGATAATGTATAAGGGAGTAATATAAATAAAGTTAATTAAAGAAGAATAAGGTCGATTAAAGCCCAGTTAAAAGGAGAATATGCAGTGTCGTTGTGATGAGAAGGAAGAGATGATGCTGGGTGGGGTGGTGGCCTGGTGGGTATCAATTACCCACCGTGAGGGTCTGAGTTATTCTCTTTGATGCCCTTCATTCCCTCACAAATTTTATACTACAAACGGTTGTATCGTACAACTTCAACCAGTGCTACCATAGCTATTTTGTTATTCTCTGTATTATCTTCTCTAACCATCTTAATTTCCTTAATTTGGCCGATAAAAATATGCCAAGATGCCAAAACAAACAAATTTTTTATCTTCTACTGTAGATTTCTTGCAAATCATTCAATTCTGCAGTTGCTTAGTTGTCAATAATAAATTTTAGCTTAACAATTGTAACCATTTGATTTTAAGTGTATAAACTATGATGCTATTTAGTTAAGGTATATCCTATTCCCAGTGGGAGAGTGAGTGAAGCATATTTTTTCATGTACATTAGTTATATACTATTATAACTACACAGCTGGACTTTGCTTATCATGACTTTTCGGACCACTGTTTCTTCCCTCATACTGCTCCAATCCAGGCATTTTGCACGTTTTGGTCAGCTGCATGCTCCTTTTATGTTAAAGATTTGATTCCAGATTTGCTTTCGTATTGTTACTTTTTCATTCATGTTGATCTGAAATATTCTAATTGATAAACATGACATGTATACTAATACTAGTAGTATAGTAGTCGATGCGCTTTGCTTTCAGAGCTAAGCGAGATCGAACCAGCCATGAAAGGCACAAGATAATAAACCTGGCAGTACATTTTGCAATTTCACAGTGCTGTTATTATCTCAACGATCAAGTCGCATAATGTTACAATGACAGTTAGTTTGAAATTCGCATAATTTGGTGGCCTAATAATGAGCAATCAGTAGGAGACCTTACAGATAAATGGTGCGAATTGTTTTTTCCATCTTGCCATGTGTTTGTGCTTCATCTCTGTTTTGTCTGTTCTAACCCGCATGGCTTACTAAGATTATAATTTGACTTTTAAAGTTGCTGGGTGTCTAATCTTTAAGTGTTACCTTCTTTGTACTTTTCCTCCATGTGCACTCAGGAATCAAAGGAGCAGGACAACTTCCGGCTCAAGTGAAGTGTTCAATACAACAAGGACTTCCAGGTGGCTTAGTTTTTATCTTGCTCCCGATGTATCAACTTCAAGCACACATATCATGACTTGTTCCAGGAAACAGCCAATGATCTTCTACTGAAACTTTTTATCTACTGTATATGATATATGATATATCTCATCTTGGAGTAAAATGTGAATATTCTCTCTATGAGAATCAGCCAATGAGGCTCCTATTAGTAGTAACTATAAACTGACCTCTATTATTTAATCGAATCGACGAAAACTTGGGCATTCTGTCCCTAGAAGCGAATATAACACCAAACCCTAATTCCCTCGTTGCCTTAACGGTATTAGAGGGTAGTTGTTACGCGCTAAATTTGCACAGGTCCCTTAAACCATATTAATCCCAAAAGACCCCCATGTATGTGGCTTTAAACATTAAAGTCCTCAAACTAATTAGCCAAACTACAAATTGGGCAAATGTCATTTAATTTATGAGTATTAGTATTTAGTTAGTTACTACTTACTAGTACATGGGTGGGTACCCTCCTTCCTTCACTTTTGATTTACAATCCATCTGTGAGGATTGTAAACCTCACAGGAAGAAAAGCATGTAACAACATATATTTACCAAACTATTTATATCTAACAGTCTTTGATATCAAGCAGAATATGCTCCAATATAGGACTAACTTGTAATAGAAGAGTGAGTACAGCTGCAACAAACTATGCTTTAGAGTTACCAGTTTGCTTTGATACCAAATCACACTCCTTTCATTCATCCATGATATAACTAGACATGAAAATTACACATTTTATTACTTTCTGATATTGTGTTGCCACTGCTAAAAGCAAGGTGTTCAAAGAATATGGAGTTTAGCAGTAAAAATGACGACCATTTATCGTAGTAGTATTGACAATATTCATGGATACATCCCCATTTATTTCCCGAATGGTGAGGTAATAAGGGGTGCTAACAAAATCTATAACAGAAAGATGAACAAACAGAAACCAAATCCAACTGGACACAGATAATGAATATGAAAAAAAAAAATACACATCCACACAATAAACACATAAGGGGGATATGTATAGGTTGCTCCTTACTCGAAGTCCCAGGAACTTGGGGTTGATGGTTTCGAGTCGTGATCCCGACGACGAGGTAGGGGATGATGAAGTGTAGAGGAATAAGTGGGGCGCAGACTCGAAAGTCTCCCATTGTGTGGTAACTACAGTCCCGGAAGTCGAATTTCTTGATGGCTGCTGCTGTTTTGGCTGTGGTGTAAAGGCGAAATGCCCTATAGAGTGCCGTGATCGCTGCGACGTCGGTGGGTGGTTTCCCCACTTTTGTGACTTTTTCTTGAGTATGACCATTGCCTGTGACTGAGCTCTTGGTATGCCCATTTGAAAATTTCTGCTTATTTTCACTGTATACTCCATTTGTTGCTGGAGTTGAGTTTTTGACCTTTAGCATATCCAAGGTTCTACATACTTCTGAACTCTTGTCACCTGTTAAAATCGAAACTTAGTAAACATAGACTTGTTCTTCATAAGAAACAGAAATTAAGAGTGTTTTCACAGTAGTTACCTGCATCTTTCTTTGCAATTTCACATCACCGTCAGCATAAATACGTCCAATTTGATAAGCTCATTCATTATAATTCAGTGAGATTTCCAATTTTCCTTCTCTGTTACTCTTCCCCTTTCAAGATCACTGATTCCATAGCTGACACTGCCCAATTACATCAACAAAACCAGAATTATACTTCACTTCACCTCATCAAATTGAAGAACAAACATTCGAAAAACACTTCAATTTCCAAAAATAAATCAAGGAGAACCAACATCATGATTTCCTGCGAAAAAAGTGATGGAATACCTGGCCAGCAAGTTTGTCAACTTCTAAGCTGATCGCTGAAATAGACTTGGCAGCTTTCTCCATCTTGGCATTCTTCCTCATTTCAAGYTACCTTTTTTCCTGGCTAATTGGATCTTCAACCAATACCATCTTTGATTTATCCTTCACCCCAACTATATCCAAAAACTCCTTGGAATCTCTCTCCTTATCTTTGTAATACAACTTCATATCCTGGTGATGCAACCCCGTRGGCCCTGCCAACATTTTCTTCAACTCCCCTGCAATTATTTATTTTAAGTCAACTTCTTATTATCATCATCACTGAAATTCTTACCAAGCAAATTAATGCACCAAAACAATAAAACAATAATAATTTACCAAAGGAAGAGTGGGATTTAATGTGAATTTCATGGTAGATTGACGCGTATTTGACCCGGACCCGAATATCGGGTATGGGCTTGGTGTGTTGATCACCGTCAAGTCTTTTCTGCACCAGCATACCACACGGCCGCATCTCCCAATTCTCTGGGCCTCCTTCTCCGCCACCGACACCGCCGTCACCATTGCCGACACCTCGCTGTCGGTCCCCATTGGCTGCGTTGCCATTCATAGGCGACAGCCCTGTCAACTTAGTCCTCATACGCATCATCTTGGACAATAATAATATCCAACGCCCCCCTTTTTTGAGCCTTAATTGGTTTTTTTGTATGCTTTGTACAGTACAAAAAAATATTAATGAACAAGGAAGCAAGCGGTTTTCGCAACCTTTTAACTGTCACACGTGACCGAAGAAGAAAGAAGAAGAAACGAAATGAAAGGCTAAATAAATAAACTCAGATCAATTGAGTATTCTCATCTGAAGTTCCTTCTTCTCTGACTAACCTCAGCTCTTCTTTTCATTGGCTCACCCACCAAACAAAGAAAGGAATGTGCTTGAGAAATTTAGGAGAGAGAAAGAGAAAGGGAAGGGAAGAGAAGAGAAGCCTAACTTGAACGAACCTTTCTTTTTCTTCTCAAAGATATATGTGATATGGCTTTCTGACAAGGAAAACACACACATCTAATACTATCACCACTCTTATGCAGATCTCCCTTCTTCTTATTTTTGCAACTCTTTCAGATCTCTCCCCCTTTATATTCTCTCTCCCTCATAAAAAAGGAAATTCAAATGTGGGCAAATAAGTAGCCACCCCAAATTTTTTTTGGTCAAACTAACCTCTCCTTAATCACAATCAAAGTAAGTTTTATAAAATAAGGGTTTCATTTATTTTTTGAAAAAAAAGTAAATTCTGATTTCCCACTTAATTTATTCCGTACCTTTTATACTTCTGGAGGAAACGCATGGAGGGAGACGAGATAAATTAAAAACCCTCATGTCTTAGCTGAAACAAAAAAACAGTTTTTAAAAGGATTTTTAATAATAATGATGTGTTTGACAGCGATCCAACAAGGTTATGATTATAAAATGTTTTTTAAATATTTTTTCTAATTAAGATTTAATTTTCAACCATATACAACAAAATTGACAAAAATCTACAAACATCTTAAATATTAGAAAATGTGATTTAATTAACATATAATTTTGACACTGATTTAATTTGGAAAATATATTGTAGACTCTAGTGAGATTCATAGTAATATTCCGAATAAGTATAATACTGTATGTATTTGTGAATAATATGACGCGTATAGTTAGGAATCAGAGGGATGAAGGAGATTGGAAGCCGCCAAAGCTTAAATAATGATCTTTTTTTACATACTACGAGTATAATAATTAATGAAAAAGAAGTTAATCGTAAAGGTGAATGCTAGCCTTACTAACTACTATGGAGAAGGGATCTTGTGTCTTTCACCAAACTTGTAGTTGACACTGAGACCGTAATTAGTTTTGATTATGTATGCATGATGAGATGATGTCTGCTGACACGTTGTAGGCGACAAGGGGTATGTTCTGGGATATTTAATTCACCCGACTAATGAGTAATGACTTGTGGAGTTAATGATGAGATTAGGGAACTTGCACACGTGGCTGGTAAAGAGATGAGGGTGCATAGTATGGTTGGTGGGGCTACACACTGTGGATGAATCCCTCGGTAACCTACTTTGGGTTGGAACTAAATACGAAAAAGAAAAGGCCAGTACAGGATCTTAAATTCTTAATCCAACTGGCTAAACCCACGGCTACCACACGTGTACTTTTTACCGCCGTAATTACAAACTTTATCCTTTTCCTATAGAAAAAATTCACCGTGGGTAAATTGTACCCCTAAGAGAATTTGGGGGAATTTTATTGTACAAACAATTACTTTCAAATTTTCATGACGGTRTACTTCTTTCGATTTTTAATTTTTTATAAAAAAAAATTCATTCGGACGATTTGTCATGTTCTGTATATCGTGTATTTGTGTTTTATTTCATTTTGAAACTCTTTCATCTATATATAAATAGAGATTCACTTTTAATGTGGTGTCTTTAATTCCCAAAAGCAGACTTCATGTTAAATCCCTCCTAAATTATATTTCAAATCAACAAACCTCCCCTAACCTCCCCTCTAATAATATGGCAACTTCCGACAATCTTAAAAAAGAAAAAAAGACAAAAAAAATTCAACACTAATATCCTACTGCACGATTTTGCAAATCCATAATCTTCAAATTAGTTGGATGTTGTTCTTTAAAAAAAAGTATTAACAGATTTTTAATTTTTATTTTTTTTACAACCACACTCATGTGTTAATCCCATAAAATTAAATTTCACATTTTAAATTGTTTTTCTTTAAAAAACTATCAACAAATTTTTTGACAACCACTATATGTTTGTCCATTCATTTATACTTAAATTTACACATTTATATGAACAAAAACATCAGTCAAATTGTTCATACACACCTAATAGTATGATAAATATGTTTTACAGTTGAATGTCCACGCTTCAAATTTTAGGGTGAGCCAAAAAATCTCATTGTTATTACAGTTCGTATACATTAATACTATGATAAGTATGTTTTACTGTTGCATTTTCACGCTTCAAATTTTAGATTGTACCNAAACCCACGGCTACCACACGTGTACTTTTTACCGCCGTAATTACAAACTTTATCCTTTTCCTATAGAAAAAATTCACCGTGGGTAAATTGTATCCCTAAGAGAATTTGGGGGAATTTTATTGTACAAACAGTTACTTTCAAATTTTCATGACGGTCTACTTCTTTCGATTTTTAATTTTTTGTAAAATTTTTTCATTGGYACGATTTGTCATGTTCTGTATATTGTGTATTTGTGTTTTATTTCATTTTGAAACTCTCTCATCTATATATAAATAGAGATTCACTTTTAATGTGGTGTCTTTAATTCTCAAAAGCAGGCTTCATGTTAAATCCCTCCTAAATTACATTTCAAATCAACAAACTTCCCCTAACCTCCCCTCTCTAATATTATGGCAACTTCCTTTAATCTTAAAAAAGAAAAAAAAAAAAACATAAAAAAAATTCAACACTAATATCCTACTACACGATTTTGCAGATCCATAATCTTCAAATTAGTTGGATGTTGTTCTTTTAAAAAAAAAAGTATTAACAGATTTTTAATTTTAAATTGTTTTTCTTTAAAAAACTATCAACAAATTTTTTGACAACCACTATATGTTTATCCATTCATTTATACTTAAATTTACACATTTATATGAACAAAAACATCAGTCAAATTGTTCATACACACCTAATAATATGATAAATATGTTTTACAATTGAATGTCCACGCTTCAAATTTTAGGGTGAGCAAAAAAATCTCATTGTTATTACAGTTCGTATACATTAATACTATGATAAGTGTGTTTTACTGTTGCATTTTCACGCTTCAAATTTTAGATTGTACCCATGCACGTGTATGATATATAATATATGATACATTTGAAAAAAATGAGGAACATATATTGTTGTAGCAAGTTTTCGCTTGGAACGCTACAAGATTTCCTCTAAGTTAAGTTTTTTTCTTTATTATATTTCTGTATGATATCTTTTATTCTAATATTCTTAATTTTTTATGAATTATTGAATTGAATTAAGAATTCATAAAGGATCAAGTAAAGATTGAATTATTAAGTTAAAATCAAATTTGTAAGTCAATTAGGAAAGGGGCGGATGTAGCCAAGTGGATCAAGGCAGTGGATTGTGAATCCACCATGCGCGGGTTCAATTCCCGTCGTTCGCCCATTAATGTTCTCTTCCATTATGGATAGCAATTGTATGACCAATCATTGTGGGAATAATGGTAG
>SNQN01004660.1:0-33179 GCA_008642245.1 Bassia scoparia | reverse complement strand
TTCAAAGCTTGTTGATTGGCTTAAAGAGGCCAGAATTACAAGGCATTTTGCTTCTGTTACTCATCCCCAGGCCAATGGGCAGGTCGAAGCGTTCAACAAAACCATTGTCTCAGGAATTAAGAAAAAGTTAGACCATGCTAAAAGGTTACGGGCAGAGGAATTGTACAATGTGCTCTGGTCCATTCGTACTACAAAGAAAGGCTCAACTGGCGAAACCCCCTTTATGCTTGTCTATGGGTCAGATGCTATTCTACCAATTGAGATTTATGAGCCAACACTCCGAGTCATGATGTATGACGAACATGCCAATTGGGTCGCCCTACGTCATAATTTGGACCTGGTGCTTGAAACAAGGGGCAATGCCTTGCTTCGACAGCAGCTCTACAAGTTGCGAATGTCTCAAGAGCACAACAAGCGAGTTGGCCTAAGACATATGAGGGTAGGAGACTTGGTGCTGCGAAAGATGGAGGCTGTTGGCAGGCACAAAGAAGATGGAAAACTAACACCCAACTAGGAAGGACCCTACAAAATTGTAGAGGCGCAGCGAGAGGGCAVTTTCAGACTGGAAGCTATGGATGGTCGACCTATACCAAGAACTTGGAACACTGAGAATCTCAAGAAATTCTACATGTAAGTGGTTGTAGTTGCGATTATGCTTCATGTACTCGATTCCAAAAATGAATGGAACCAGCTTCGGATTCTCCCTACACTATTTCATTAAGTCCCTTATTTTAGGGCATCTGACGTAAGTCTTTCCTTTAAAAAGCAGTCGAAAGACCCTTGTTTAAAGGCAAAACTTAACGTAAGTCTTTCATTTAAAAAGTAGTCGAGAGACCCTTACTCAAGGGCAAAACATAACGTAAGTCTTTCCTTTAAAAAGCAGTCAAAAGACCCTTGCTCAAGGGCAAAATTTAAACGTAAGTCTTTCTTGTAAGAGGCAGCTATAAGACCCTCATTCAAGGTCACCATTTCTAAGTTCAAGGGCAATCAGTATGATTGATTGACTTAACACCCCTACTAGGTGTTAAGCCAATCAACGTGGTGAATCATCTGAACTTAGACATTTTGCTAACTTAAGGATGAGTCATACAGATCAACACTTCTGACTTGATCCTATGGGTTAGGTCGAATACGGAGTTGTATATTTTACAAAGGGTCAGCTTCGATTTGACTGGAGTTTTCACCCTAAGTAAAATTACCTTACCGATTCGACCCAAATAAGAGTGGTCGTTTCGGCTTGACACTTTCGACCTTGAAGGTTAGGTCGAAGACGGAGTTGTATATTTTACAAAGGTCACCTTCGATTCGACTAGAGTTTCATCTAAGTAAAATTACCTTATCGATTTGACTCAAATAATAGTGGTCGGATCACATCAATCGATGTGACTCTTTCGACCTTATGGGCTAGGTCGAATACGGAGTTGTGTATTTTACAAGGGTTAGCTTCGACTCGACTGAAGCCCATCCACACTACACAATTACCTATTCGACTGGATATAAAATGACTCACTGGAATGTCACCCGACGTTTTCGTGGGCAAAACCTCCGAGATTAAGGGTAATCAATATACTATTGATTGACTTAACACCCCTAACGGGTCTTAAGTCAATCAAATTTAAGGATCATTTAATCTCTGACCTTTCGCCCAACACTCATTGAATGAAACGATTCAGAAAATCCCTATTTCAAGGGTGATTCGCTACTCCAAAAATTTTGGGGCAACCATGGGCACACCTAAGCGTGCTTACACAAGCATTCAAAATTAAGGAAACATTTCCGCAACTTCGAATCAGTTCCTGTCAAATCGATATATTGAAGATGCCAAAAGAGTGACTCGTCAATCTTAAGACCGACGAAAACATCACTCGACCAAAATATTCAACAAAAAGCATACTGGATATTAAGTTCTACGAAGGCTAAAAATATTCAAGTTACAAAAGGATTGATCCTACAACATTGGCTTACATCAGATGGAGGCTCCTTCCGTTTCGACAACTTCACCGTCCTTTGGCTGGCCCTCAACTTCATCATCCTTGGACTGCTCGTTGTCATTCTTCTCTTCGTCCTCCGGCTGACCAACCTCAGGCTTCGAACCAGCTTTATCTTCTTCCTTCTCTTCTTCTGATCTAGAGCCTTATTCGGAAGAACCGTCTTCAGACGAGCTAGAGGATTCGACTTCAAGGGAATTGCACTTATATTCGGCAGGAGAGAGATCGGCAACAGTTCGTCCGGCTTTTTCTGGAGCAGCCCTTGCAGCAGCATGCCCAGCCTCATCAATCTAGTGATCGATCCTCTCCTTCAAGCACATCAGGTTCATTTTCTTGGGTAGGTCGGCCCAGGCCAGATGAACCATTTTCCTCATGTCTCTGAAGCCTTGGACTCTAGCTGATCGGGCGGCTTTTTTAAGTTCCTCGATTTGTAAGGATAAGGCGCTCACTTGGCCCTCAGCAGTCGCTGCCCGAGTTTCAGCATTTGAAGCCCTGGTTTCTTTGTTGTCCAAGTCTTGCTGGATCTTTGCTTTGAATTCATTGACCTGTTTGTCAATCTCCTCTTTGCAAGCCGACTGCAACTTTTCTTTGATCCCCTCGGCAACCTTGGCATCTATCTCATCATCGAGATCCTTCTTCGCCTGTGAAAGAGCCTCGTTCTTCTTTTTGAGATCAAAGATTCGTCGGAGAGCCCAGTTATAGGAATGGTTGAGCGACTGGAGACGAGTGGCTAGCATATCTTGAGCATATTGCCTCTCGGCAACGATACATTCAGTTTGCTCCTTGATATAAGCCAAGGCTGTATCCATAGCTGCAAACCCCCTTTTTGCCTCTCGTCTATCGCTCTTGCGTTTTTGACAAACGAGTCCAACCTGGCCAACCTCTGTAAAAAGGTAGATGAATATTAAAATTATTACAAGGTGATAAAATGAAACAGATGGGTATGGAAGGAATGCTACCTCTACGAACATGCCAAAGAACGGACCAACATGTCCTTTCTCACAGCCAGTAAGGGTCTTTGTAAGCTTTGGGGATCATCCCTGTCACTTGGGAGATCATGCTCTTCCTCTCTTTCCAACTAAAGCTTTTTGTATCTCCCAAGGAAGACTCGCCTTCCTCAATCAGGAAGTCCTCATCATGCTTCTCGTCTTCTTTTAACTCTCTCTCCAGATTGGCATTACGCCGTCGAAAGAATCTTTTGAATCCCTTGGTCAGATCAAAGTCAGGAATCTTCCCCCGTCTGATAGGCTCGACTACCTTTTCGGGGTTTGCATTTAGAAGAGGAGGGTCCATAGACGGGTTGGAATCAAAAGCCGCCAATTCCATCTCGTCAAAAGAATTGAAGAGCTCTGAATTCAACAAAGGATTGGGATACATAGTCTTATAGTCGATAACCTCCTGAAGCCTTTCAAGGTCATTGTTGCTGTCATCATCACCATCATCTACGACCACAGGCTGCTTCCCCACCCGATGTCCAGGATCTTGGGGTTCAGGCTAGTCGTCTCCTCGACCCCGAAACACTTCGGCAATAAGCTGGATAGCTGAATCTCCTGTAGACTGTTCAGCAGGACCTGGAAGAAGCACAAATGAATGCTTTCTCTTCTTCTTCTTCTTCTTCTTCTTCTTCTTCTTCTTCTTCTTCTTCTTCTTCTTCTTCTTCTTCTTCTTCTTCTTCTTCTTCTTCTTCTTCTTCTTCTTCTTCTTCTTCTTCTTCTTCTTCTTCTTCTTCTTCTTCTTCTTCTTCTTCTTCTTCTTCTTCTTCTTCTTCTTCTTCTTCTTCTTCTTCTTCTTCTTCTTCTTCTTCTTCTTCTTCTTCTTCTTCTTCTTCTTCTTCTTCTTCTTCTTCTTCTTCTTCTTCTTCTTCTTCTTCTTCTTCTTCTTCTTCTTCTTCTTCTTCTTCTTCTTCTTCTTCTTCTTCTTCTTCTTCTTCTTCTTCTTCTTCTTCTTCTTCTTCTCTTCTTCTTCTTCTTCTCTTCTTCTTCTTCTTCCTTCTTCTTCTTCTCCTTCTCCTTCTTCTTCTTCTCCTTCTTCTCCTTCTCTTCTTCTTCTTCTCCTTCTTCTCCTTCTCCTTCTTCTCCTTCTCCTTCTTCTCCTTCTCCTTCTTCTCCTTCTCCTTCTTCTCCTTCTCCTTCTTCTCCTTCTCCTTCTTCTCCTTCTCCTTCTTCTCCTTCTCCTTCTTCTCCTTCTCCTTCTTCTCCTTCTCCTTCTTCTCCTTCTCTTCTCTTCTCCTTCTTCTTCTTCTCCTTCTTCTTCTTCTCCTTCTTCTTCTTCTCCTTCTTCTTCTTCTCCTTCTTCTTCTTCTCCTTCTTCTTCTTCTTCTTCTTCTTCTTCTTCTTCTTCTTCTTCTTCTTCTTCTTCTTCTTCTTCTTCTTCTTCTTCTTCTTCTTCTTCTTCTTCTTCTTCTTCTTCTTCTTCTTCTTCTTCTTCTTCTTCTTTCGACGAGCTTCTTCCGAAGCCCTCAGAGTCTCAACTGCAATACTAATCTTGACAGGCGAATCCTGGGAATTGTACGGGTCCAGATTAGACTAAGTCCCAACGCTTATGACCTCGTCAACAGCCGCGCCGTCAGTTGATTTCTCTTTCCGTGGTTTTTTGGACTTATGAGACCTCGGCTCTCCCACAGTAGACGGGTCCCTGTCTTTCTGTTTGAAAACGGAGTAAGATTTTTTCTCTTTCGTCTTTGGGTCATCCTGACCCTCTGCCTTCTTAGGTTCTTTTAAATTCTTCTTCGAAGAGCCTTCAGCCTTGTCGGACTTCTCCTTTGTCGCCTTCGATGGTTATTTCTGAAAGAAAACATTTAGAGTATGAGAATAGTCCACATGTCGACTCAACCTATTCGACTTATAAAAGTTAGGTCGAGTAAGGAGTTGGGTATATCACAAGGGAGACTTATATCCGATAGAAAACTTCCCCTTGTGTGATACCCAACCATCTATTCGACTATCCTTCAAAAGGGTCGAATCAATTACGATTCGACCCACTCTTTTCAACTTACATAGTTAGGTCGAATAAGGAGTTGTATATAACACAAGGGACACTTAGATTCGACTGAAGTTTTTCTCCTTGTGTTATACCTAACTACCTACTCGACTGACCTTCATGGGAGTCGAATCAATTACGTTTCGACCCACTCTTTTCGACTTACATAGTTAGGTCGAATAAGGAGTTGTATATAACATAAGGGACACTTCAATTCGACTTAAGTTTTTCCCCTTGTATTATACCCAACTACCTACTCAACTGACCTTCATGAGAGTCGAATCAATTATGATTCGACCCACTCTTTTCGACTTACATAGTTAGGTCGAACAAGGAGTTCTGTATAACACAAGGGACACTTCGATTCGACTGAAGTTTTTCCCCTTGTGTGATACCCAACTACCTACTCGACTTTCCTACATGGGAGTCGAATCAATTACGATTCGACCCACTCTTTTCGACTTACATAGTTAGGTCGAACATGGAGTTCTGTATAACACAAGGGACACTTCGATTCGACTGAAGTTTTTCCCCTTGTGTTATACCTAACTACCTACTTGACTGTCCTTCATGGGAGTCGAATCAATTACGATTCGACCCACTTTTTTTGACTTACATAGTTAGGTCGAATTAGGAGTTCTGTATAACACAAGGGACACTTCGATTCAACTTAAGTTTCTCCCCTCGTGTTATACCTAACTACCTACTCGACTGTCCTTCTTGGGAGTCGAATCACATACGATTCGACCCAATTTTTTCGACTTACATAGTTAGGTTAAATAAGGAGTTGTGTATAACACAAGGTAGACTTCGATTCGACTGAAGTTTCTTCCTTCGTGTGATACCCAACTCCCTACTCGATTGACCTTCAAGGGAGTCGAATCACTTACGATTCGACCCACCTTTTTTTCGGCTTACATAGTTAGGTCGAATAGGAGTTGTGTACAACACAAGGGAGACTTTGATTCGACTGAAGTTTCCCCCCTTGTATGATACCCAACTACCTACTCGACTGACTTTCATGGGAGTCAAATCAATTACGATTCGATCCACCCTTTTCGGCTTACATAGTTAGGTCGAATAAGGAGATTGAATATAACACAAGGGAGACTTCGATTCGACTGAAGTTTCTCCCCTTGTGCGATATTCAACTACCTATTCGACATCTTATCAAGATACACAAAAGAAAAACGGCAGAAGTAGTACGTTGCTTTCTTTTGCCTTGTCCTCCTTGGACTTCAGGCGGTACTCCTTTAATTCTGCATAGTATGCTGACTCATCCATGCCTTTTTGATGATCCGGTAGCTTTTTCCTTGCGATGTCTGAAAAAATAGGAAAAATAAATATCGGATCATAAACAAAGCAAGCTGTATACAAGACTTTGAGTCCCGAATGCTACAACGTCTACCTCTCGTCCCATCATTTTTTCACCCCCACTAGTCGATAGGCCTCCATAAACAATGGATCCCTATACCAATGATGAAGCGGGAGCCATATTCGAGGAAGCATTTCTGGCTTGGGCTTCTTGTTCTTGCCAGATACCCGCCAGTGCTCTTTCGGAATGATGTGTGAGCCATCTTTCTCTCCAAACAAGGGCATTTGATCTTTTTCTTCGATGGTCAGCTTAGGAAGACTGCTGGCATCTATGTGTCCTACAAACTTCGGGGATGTGTTCACCCGATTAAGGACGCTGTGAGCAGTTCGTTTCTCTTGCTCGTCGAACGTGTCGAAATCAATTATCTGAAAATAGAAGAATTCGCTCTTACAGGCCCTTGCCTTAGCTTCCCTGGTTCATTACTTAGCCGATACCAGCCCCATTTGCAGCCCTGGGTGACCTTGCATAACTGGTGAAGGCGAAGGAATACATTCACCGACGGTTCCCAATTCTTAACGGCACAAGCTGCTACATAATTAAGAATATGAAGAAAAGAGTTGGGTGTGAGCTGGCAGATCCTAATCTCGTAGGTTCTCAAGACTTTAAAGATAAAACTATTAGGGGAGGACGAACCTCATAGTCCATCACTTCCAAATAAAGAGGGTAGTAACCAAACGGAGTGTCGAGTACTGATTTACCCACTTTGGGAACTAAGAATTTCTGCCTTGGAGGAAGCTGGAAATTGTGGCGTAAGGTCAAAGACATATCTCGGAGTTTCCTATAAGACCTAGTGGAAATCAGCATATTTTCAAGCGTCTCCTCGCCCTTTGGGACATACCATTCGACTAGTTTGGGGTTGCCATCTTCATCAAGGGATTCGTCCTCACCCCCTTCATCTGATCTCCTGTTGGGAGACTCCCTCGAAGAGCTTTTCCCGTCACTAGATGAATCATGGCTCTCCGACGACTCACTAGTGCTGCTAGAATCACTCCAGACTCATTCGACGGACCATCGGCCCCATGTATGGTTCTCACGTCTTCATGCTCGTCGAAACCCCCATCCTCGGATTCTCCAGAAGATGAGGAAACCGCATGACTTGAGGGACCAGTATTGACCCCCTCCTCGTCCTCCAAGTTCTCTGAACTGGAGTGGGCCTTAGCCTTTGGAGGAGGTTTCGTCTCACCTTCTCTACACGGGACTAGGTCCGATTCACTGACCAAAATGGTGACATTTTCACCAGACGGAAGGCGAGCAGTCTGCTTCGTTCTTGCCATCACCGGATCTACAATCTGCATGAGGCAAGAACGTTGAATAAGGGCCAGGCAATGCACAAGCACTCAATGTTTTGATGTTGTACTGGGTTTAGCCACACCCCCAACACCCATCTCAAAGGGCATCACGCTTTCGATGGGCGGACGTATTCGTGACAATCGCAATAAAAAATAAAAGAAGGAAAAAGTGCAAGGTTAGAGAAGTTACCTAGACAAACGAAAACAAATGGTGAGACTAGAGAATGCTTTATTCTGCTACGTAGTAGGCCTGACGAATACACAGCGGAGGAAGTCGAATGTAGCGCAGTAAAAAAGATGAAGCTTTAGAGAGAGAAAGAAGAGAGAAGGTAGAGAGAAAATCGCAATAAATGATTTTCTCTCTCCTCAACCCTTATATAGGAGGGTAAAAAATTATTACCTGTGCTACAAGTCATTTACCTCTCCAAACCGGATACAACGGTTCAAATTCCACACAAAAAAAAACACATTAAATCAGGTCAAATTTATCCTTTAATCCAATTTAAGGGGCAAATGATGTGGCATCCTCCAGGACCGCCATGTGTCCCTTGTTCCTAGTGATTTGGCAACCACATAAAATGCCTTGACCGCTTTTTAAGGGATGACGTGGCAGTCTTATGGTGCCACGTGGCCACCTGCTAATTGTGCTAGTTGACATGATATAATTATTAAACCTAGATGATTCTACCAAGCAAATCATCATTACTGCTTGGGATCATCAAAGGCCTAAAAAGGCAAACCCTAGGAGCATACAAATGGGCTCTTTTTAGGCTTATATCAAGCCAACCCACTATTCAACTCCAATGCTTAGGTGCCACGTGGCACCAACTGGTTGGGAGATGCTCTCTTTGGGAGCAGTATAAATACCTTGAGTGCACTGCTCCCAACCAGACATTCACTATTCATCATATACTTCACTTCAATCGCTTCACTCATCCATCAAATCACACTTATTGCTTCCACCAGAAAAGGGAGATTCCTTTCACCCTCATTCTTTTCTTTTTTAACCCTCCTCTTACATTTATTGATTTAGGCATCGGAGGGAGGATAATCGTAAGATTATCTTCTTCGTTTCAGGTCCCACCCCCGAATCCCTCAAGCAGACGAATCCTTCCAGTGGGCGAATCCCCCCAGTGGACGAATCCCCCTTTTGTGGATCCACTTGAGGGACGAGTACATCACACTCGACATGCAACTGCGACTCTTCAACTGTCTACGATCCTCTTCGTCCGTACAAGGCATCCTCGTGAGTCGATTACCCAAACCGACGTGGCTAGGGAGAGCCTAATCACACCCCTCTAATCCTCCAGCTCATACACACGTTACATTTGTAGCATTAAATAGTATTTAATTTATGTATGTCTAATACTTTTTTAGAACAAGGGAAGGTTAATTCATTAAATGAAAGTCATACGACATCCACAATAGGAAATTAGAACAACTAAATACATAACAAAATGGATCAAATTAAAACCCACTTTGACAAAACCTAGATCGCTATAATAAGAGATATCTGCTAGTATAGTCGCTCCTCTTCCACATCGTTGTTTCTGCAAACTGCTTTTCGCGAGAGGTTCTATCGATCTACAATAAATTTGAAGTAGATCTTGAATCGATTCTTCTGATTGTATTGGAAGTACAAAAATATGTGGTGATCCCGCGCTAATTTTCATCAACAAATTAATACCTAGACAAAACCAAAGAAGCTTGCCCCAAAAAGATCTCACAAAGGAGAAAGATAAATCCAATAGAACGGAAAAATAAGTCTCGCGAGGAGAATGTTAAATCTCACGGAGAGAATAAATTAGAGACTTATTTTAAATAATAAAAACAAAAGTAAAAAAAAAGAAAAAGGGAAAAGGGCTTACCATCAACTTTTAGAAGATTGATGGCAGCCCCAAAACAATTGAGATTGAAGAAAGGTTTTTTTGTTTAGACTTTAGAGAGAGAATAAAGAGAAAAGAAGGCTAAGGGTTTTTATGTATGTCTAATATTAAAAAGACCAAATTTCAACTAATGTAAAATCTCAAGGATGTAATTTAACCTAAACAAATCGTAAACTCGAACTAACATAATATGTCATTCACTCGATTCAAACGGTTTTTTTTTTTCACCATTGGTTTACTGATAAGTCTAACAAAAAAGAAAATTTATAACTATAAACTATCATATGTTTAAAAAAGACACAATATTGCTATGGTTTTCGAATTTCAATAGTGTTTTAACATATTTTAAACTTGATTTTTGAGACTCGAAAAAGTTTGAAGCTCATCTCGACCTCGAGGATATTCATAACGAGTCGAAGTAAAAATATCCAAAGCTAGGCTCAGCTCGATTCATTAACTCCCCAATACATGCATAAATATATTTTGACTATCATTATGTAAAATAGGTCTACTAAAGGACACGAGACGATATTACCGTAGTGAATAATATGGTCCCATGAATATTTTGTTTCTCAAATATAATTTTTTTTAAATGAACATAAACATGAACATTTGTCCAAAATTATAATGAAGAATACTAGATGTATACTTGTTTAAGTTTAAAATTTTGAGAGGACCACAAATCCACAATATCAAGTGATTCAAGTCCATTAGTTGCCCAATATTCTAGCCCATAATTAAGTTAGACAGCAAAGTCTAAAAAGTTCAAGTTTCCCAACAAATTAGTGATCATTTTGAACACCCAAAAAAATCTTGACCGTCAACCTTAAAATTCCCAACTAACAATCAACAAGACAACAACCATTTTCTTACACATTTCGTGATCTTCGAATTTCAGCTTTTTACACTGCAATTTTTCAATTGGAACTACTATCAAAGAATTAGATCAAGCATACAATACAAGTAGTTTGATTAATTATTCAATATCAATTAATCATGGATTCACTGTCATCTGTATCACCTTCAATCATGGTACCACCAGTACACCAGAATCTCAGGATTCGTCGTATTCCAACTCTCCTTCATTCATTACACCCTTCTTCTTTCAATTTCTCGATTTCGCAAACTAAAACGAGGAGGAGTATTCCGGTGTTACGCGGCAAATCGGGTGATGGGGAATCCGACGGCGGTGATGAGTCCGGGAGTGATGACGTGGAGGTCGAGAGAGCCCTCCGATTAGACGGGACTATTCCTGGAACTTCGGATGAGTTTGTCAAGCAGGTTTCGTCGCGTGCTTATGATATCCGACGTCATCTTCATCAGTCCCTCGATTCCAGCAGCTATGATGGTACCTTCTACACCTTTTTTTTTTTTTTTATTTTTTTATTTGTTTTTGGTGGAATTAGGGTTTGAATTTGATATGTTATGTTGGTAATTTTGAATTTTGTTGAATGACTTAGGTTAGTTGTTGTTGTTGGTAGAATTTGATTGTGCATGTGATCATCAATTCATCATTATGTGGAGTAATTTTAGGGAAATTTACAATCCAGGTAATTACTGCCACTTTCGAATTTGTAATATAATGGTAGCTTGAACTTTGTGGCACGGAAGCGGTTTGGATTTTCAAAATTGAAACGTTTCGATTTGGGAAACCTCGATTTCTTGCCATCATTGGGTTAATTAACAGAGAAATGTTTCGGATTTCACAAAGGGGAACCTCTGTGACTAGTTCCTTTAGTTTTAGGGTGTTAAGTTTGGGATTTTGGGAAATTGATTATTTGTGTCATGTTTCTGATTAGCTGTTCATTTGGGTATTCTTAGGTCTTAGAATTGAATTTGTGAAAAAGGTAATTGAAGATAGGGGAGTTGCTGTTATTTTGATCCATTGAGTAGTTTGCCTCAGCTTTTGTTGCTATGCTAGGAGGTGTTGTGGGTCTAGTACGTGTTGATATTTTTTTTTGCAAGATGTTTAACTTTGCTGAAATTTCTGATCATCTATTTATCAAGGCTTTTGATCCACATTGAATGTCCGCAAGGGTCGTGAGTCTTAAATATCCATATCCTTAAAACCCAGAAAACAAGGCATAAGCCATAAGGTGAAGGTGCCACTTGAGGTGCAATATATTGCACGGATGCATGTAAATCATTTCAGAATTGATTTTTCAAAAAGAACATGATCCAAGCAAAGAACATGATGCGGCAATATTGATCATTTGGGGAGGTAAGATGTGTTGGAGGAATGTTTTGAAGACTAAGACTTATTTCTTAAAGCATCTAGATACTTAGAACTCCATGTCTAATTTTTGTCACTTCAATTTAATGCTTTGAGCTGAATCTCTGGACGCATGCCTTTGCCAGGTTCCTTGAGCTTATTACATATCTCCAAAAGGCTTTTGAGCAGCATTTAAAGTTGGGGAGGGGGTGTATCTAATACCTTTAGACCTTTAGTATGGGATCTGGATTCTGGATCGTTGCATTATGTTTGTATCCATCTCAGTTATTGAGATGATGATAAAGTTCCTTCTCCTTGCATATATGGTCCATCAATATGAATTGTAATCCCTATTAAGATGATAGTCATAGTAATATCTGCAACTTTACAACTTAGAATCTGTTATTCCGAATCTGCGGATTCCTTCAAGAGTCATGCAGTAATGCACTGCCTTGATCACCTGCCACAGCTTGGTAGAGGAGGGTTGATTGGAAACTGGGAACTTCTGCTAATAGGGCAAGACTTGTCCATTTTTTATGGCGTGCTTATTTGTTTGCACAAATCACTGTATGTCCTGTGCCCAATTTTAATGATACCACCTAACTTTTCTCTTTGAAGGAATTCTGAGGGTTCATTTCTACCAATTAAGGGATAATCATTATTTACAGTAGGAAATAACCACTCCCTTTCTTCTTGCAAAACAATCTTGATTTGCAATTGATTTGAATAGTGTCCATTTGTCTTGGAAATTCATGGCAGTAATCAGTTGTGTTATGGTGTGGAAATGCAACAAACTGGGTGTTACTCCAATTTAGGAAGGGCAGTATGGCTGCATCAGTTTGAGTAATTGATATTGGAAAGTTCTTCAAAAATTAATTTTCTCTAATTTCTGTTAAGATATGTGGTAAGGCATATAAATTGTGTATTTTTGTCATATAAACTTATGAAGTGTTGTCCAGTCATTCTCATATTGTCATTTGCAATGCATGTCACTAATTATGGAAGGTTGTTGGAGAAGACTGGAAAGGAGAAAAAAAAGGATGTTAGTAATATCATAATGAGTCTCTGTAAACGTGTTATTTATATCTGGAACCTAGAAGCATGTTTTGTTTCAGATGCTGTGATGCGTATATTTGTGTTAATTTACATAATATGGGCCATTGAGGATTTTAGGAAGGGAAATTTTAGGAGCATTACAGTACTGTTATGAGCCAGCGGTGGGGAAAGGCATTGAGTTTGTTAGAGGTTACAGAAGCTTGGTAATGCAGTGTGAGAATTTACCTAGAGCGTTAGAGGAGAGTAACAAGAGAAGTGATTGATCGTGAAGATTTTATTCTAGCATTTTAGTTAAGTTTTGGAGTATTTTATGCTACTCGAATGCTCTTGAAGTCATCTTTATTTTTCAGTAATTCTGAGTTTATTAATCATCCATTTTGCTCTCACTTAAATGTCATCATCCTTTTTTCAAAGTCCAGCCATGAAGTAGCAAGTGATTATAGCTTGTTAGTTTAGGTGAACTAGTTATGTCATCAAATATTATACGGAATACCTTGTATCTTCTTATCATTGAAAAGTGTAAACATTTTTGCTGCAGTGCTGGATGATAATCCCTGGAGGGAAACTTCAAAACCTGTGTATGTCCTAACTCAGAAAGAAAACCAATTGTGCACAATGAAAACACGAAGGAATCGCAGGTTTGCTAGTGTCTCCTCTTTAATTAAATTTAAAGTAGCTGACATCTCAAGCTCCAATACTGTTTAGCCTTTATAAATAATAACCTTTAGATTCCTTTCTACAGTGAAGTTGAAAAGGAGCTTGGGTTGTTGTTTTCCAAGGGGCGCCAACGGGGCTCTGAATTTGGGAATCAGACTAAGCAATCAAAAAATGGCAAGAAGTTTCAAATGGTCGTTGAGGACGTAAGGGAGGGAATACTTGTAAGTCAATTTTTTACCCCTTATCTGATTCTTTTGTCTCGATTCTGCGTTAAACCATTCTTTTGCCTTTTGTCATAAGAAGCTAGAAAGCATGGGTTACGACTTCTGAATTCCCTGTTACATTTAATCGGATTTGTGAATCAATTCCCGGTATCTTTAGCATGATATAGAACTTCCATGTGCACTTGGACTCATCTTTGAGTGATATTGTTGTATACAATAACCTAAGTATCTTCTGTTTCTAAAATGTATTATGTTAGTGTATTGATTCATACTTTCTTTCCAAGGCTTTGGGTATTATAAGAGGAGAGCAATTGCCTAACATGGCCACATGGCCGATATGGGTATGACACTGCAAGTCGAGGTGTAGACTAAAATGTTTTGCCCCATGTACTCTAGGATGGGTGATTGAGGTTTCATAAGTTTTGGATTAAGTTATTTTAATAATAGCAATTTTACGTGGAATTTAGGTATTTGAAGACCCAAATGAAGCAGTGAGATATTGTGACTTGATGCAAGGTGGGGGTCAAGGTTGTGAAGGTGTTGCTGAAATAGAAGCATCGTCAGTAAGCAACTGGACCATATCGTATGTTCTATATGTCTTATATACCTATTTTTTAAACTTTTAGCTGAAGTGGATATTATTATTTGTTGAGCAGGTGTTTGATATTTGTCGAAAGTCCAGAGCGTTAGCTGTTCTGTTTCGTAGGGGCAGGACACCCCCTCAGCCTGAAAGTCTTCAGCTCAACCTAAAAGCTCGGAAGCGATCCCTTGAAGACTAACACGGTTCTCCACTGCATATTTGTATATAAATACGGAAATTTGAACACAGAACATAATTTAGTTATACTACGATGACAATGTTTTCCTCCGTTTTCGAATTCTTGCAACAAAGTGGTATTTTTTGTGAGATATAAAATATTCCTTTGTTGCAAGTATTTGAAAACAGATGAAGTATATACAACTAGAATACATGTCAAATAGCATACAAATATATGTATCTCCGTTATTACTTATAACTTCTATATAATCTAGCTTAGCGGTCAATGCCGTCAAACTATTATCTTCACATATGCAAATTGCTGTTTAGTAAATGCATTGCAAATTGCTGGTGCACATCAAATTGACACTTCCACTGAGAAGCACCTACAATGGTGACATTACATGCCTTCATCCCTCTCTCTCTACCCTTTCCACTCATTCTGTTATCTTGCCTAAGAAAATTCCATCTATTCATTTACAATCATGACCCAAAAATCATTGATCCCTCTATGCCTACTATTTAACTCTACCCCAACAACACTTTCTCTCTCATCCACTCATCATTCTTTAAATTTATTCCTTTTAATATATTTTATTAAAATTTAGAGCTTATAATACTCAGATAGCTTATATTAAATTTGTTTAACTCTTAATTATCGGATTAATTACTTGATTTCGATAATTTAGTGTTAATTTTCGGATTAAGTGAAAATTATCGGATAGTTGTTATTATGGATTCAGTTGATTAATATCGGAACATGAATTTTATTTTCGGATTAATATAATTTCGGATAATTAGTTGTAATTCGATTAGTTGAAAATTATCGGTTAGTTGTTTTATGGATTGTTGATAATATAGATCATTTTTTTCGAAACTTAACTTATTTCTATAACATTTACCGCAATAATTTAATTCAACAATTTACTTGACATCCTAATTAACATTATAAAAACAAGAATACATTGAAATTTATAGCCTAAAATAGGAATAAAACCCTTCAATGAAAGTGTTTTAAAACCTATTAGCAAACTCTATCTAATAAGGCAACTAAATTACATTTTTATTTCATGGATTATCACCTTTTCCATAACGTTCCAAATGTGTTCAATTAAATCATTTTTCAACCGATAATGTATCTCCTATCACGAACTCATTTCTCCTAGCTAGTATTTCCATGTTGAGACGGACGTTAACTCGAAAGTGAAGCTCCCCTTTCTTCGTCACTCATTCAAACAGGTGCGAGAACCAGCTTCTGTTGCCTCGTCTCTGCCTTGCGTCGCTCGAGCCGATCTTCATGAAATTGTTGGATCTGCATAGCCTCGATAAGTGTCCCTTTCATCCTCCACAAATCATATGTGCAATATAAGCAAGCCATCATTATTACTTAAGTATTCTCATTCCCAAGCAAACGATGGCTTTAATGATCACCTAGAAAGCCGTGTAAGGATAGTGCTCCTCAGCACCTCCCTGCTCTCTTATATTCCTCGTTGTCTTCCCTCAGGAACCCAACGCTATTACTGCTCCCTGTTTGGAGTTGGAGCATCAAAATTTGTAGTGTTGGATTCTTGATTAATAAGATAAGTTATGAGTCGAGTAATCTGTTGAGTACTAGAGTTGTCTCACAGCGAGATTACGTGCAAACGAAGGGGTTGCGGATGAACAAACACTTCAATGGGTGTAGGAGCGTATTCTTCCCATGATTGATGTAGTACGTCTGAATTTCCTCTGGTTGTAAGATAGTTACTCAATATTTTCTAATTGTTTCACAAATTAAAACAATTTGGAATTGTCTGGAAGTTTTGGAAGTTGGAAGCTTGAATTTTTCAAGTGAGGTTGAATGTTTTTGTGGGAACCAAAGCTCAGGATAATGGAATAAGATAATTTTTGGAGATTTTTATTTATTTTTTATATTTTTATTAATTTAAATCAAATTTTATAATTATTTAATAATAGCGAATAATGTATAAGAGAAAATAAAATATTTCAATGATAGCAAAATGGTGTTATTTTTAGATCTTGAAAACGTTATGAATTTTGGTAATTTTTTTTTTTTTAATTGTCTTTATAAGCACGAAATTAGTCAATTAAAGAAAACAATTATAAAAGAGATATAAATATGTGACTGGAGGCCGACGTTTCTGATCAGCGCCTCATTGGGCCGCTGTCACCTGCCAGTTTGTCAGCCTCAAAATTCTTTTTTTTTTTTCCAAACCGTTTATGCAAACGCGGAGCTTCGGTCCCACAGGCATGGATACACTCGTTTTGCCTGTGAGGCAAAAAAATATATTTTTAGCGCCTTGCTGGCGCGGTGACCCAACTCCAATGCTGCGTCTCCAATCTCGTGCCAAGACGCAAAGGACGACATCCTGCCATGAATATTCCATCATCACAAATCACCATTGTATAGCATGGATAATGTTGGTCTCTTTAAGACAAGACCAAATATTCACCAATTGCAACTCGTAGTAAGTTCCTTTTAGTTATCATTGCAAATTGCTGTAGGACTAAGCTTATGAAATTATAGAATTTGGTTGAATAATTGAAACTTACACAATAGTTTATAGGAGCACGACTCATAAAGTATTCTTTGATTCGACTTTTGCCCAAATCAATGTAAAAATGCATTAATAAAACGATATTGCTAACGGCGTCTTGGGACGTTAGTTAAGAACAAATACATACTTAAAATGGTAATAAATTTGGAATGATGCTCAAATCACGTCAATCATGTTTATCTGTTTTATATTATTTAATATTCACTTTGTTCTCTTATCTAACGCTTTGGAACGCTCGTTAGTTTGTGTTAATAAAAACACAATTTGCTAAAACAAAAATAAGGAATTCCCATATGGTTAATGATGATTTGGCAGAATTTCAATGCGTCAATGAGGCTTGTTGTTTTTTAGAATCCGATGTAAATGATGTGTTTAATTTATTTCATCTAACGTGATTATATGGAGTTTCCGTAAGTAGGGGGCTATCGTGCTAAGGAAATTTGTTCATTACCTTATTAAATTTTCGGTGCCATTTTTTGTCCCTATATGTTTAAATTTGAGAGTCGAAATTAAAAAGAATTCGATCAGATCAATCTATCACACATCGGTTTTTTTTAATTCCAAGCTTCAGATTGAAGTTCGAAAATAACCTCATTAACGTTTTGGTAATTTAATCAAATTGGAGCGGATTCGAAAAAATCGATCGGATCAATCCCTACTTAACATATATTTAAATAGAAAGTCTTAATATCACCGGGTTGGATGAAATTAAACTCGTCACTACCATTGGTATTAAAAAACACACCATACTATTGGAATTTCGCCAAAACCATTCATTATCATTGCGAAATTTCCCCCAAAAAATAATCATGAGAATGCATTTATTAGTTGGACCAAATGACCACTTGATCGAACCAAAAACGCATACCCGTTCCAAACCCATCATTGATCCCAACTCTTGAAAAAAAAGTCAAAAATGGGAAACAGTAAAACTTAATTCAAATGCACTTGATACTTGTGTTGTATTGACTTGTCCGAGATTCACCAAAAGTAAAATATGATACAAAATGTAGCAAAAGACAATAATATGTAATCAGTGTTAGGTTGCGTCAACTCATGTTCGTGTTTCTATATAAAACTCGTGTTTAATTGTAACTATTAGAGATTATCTACATAATGTTGAAACGACCCAACAAATTATAATAATGTCARTTACCTCATTATTAATTAGTTATTATCCTTCAGAGTGAAGRATACGTCAAGTGGTTAAAGTTTCTCTCCCAATTTCAGAAGATATTGTGATCGATTTTCTTYTCTGTCTTTGTAACTCTCTTAGCACCAATAAAAATTTACTTATTATCCTTAGAATTAAATTGAAACTTATTTTCGAGTGTGATTCCAGCGTCATATGTTGGCAGTGCAAATGATTTCCGCACTCCTCTAAACAAATGTTCACTTCATTTTTATAATAACACCGTGCAATGTTATGACTTTTATGTGAGAAGAAGAGTGTAGATTTGGAGATTTGTGAAGTATGAAAATTACTTACCTAATATGTTTCAATATATGTAACTATGGAATATTCCATTATTCCATAGCGGGCGACTTCAAAGCTCAATCCGTACACAGTCATCACTAACCTAGGATCGAGTCGTACTGTTTGGACGGAGCAAACCGAGATGTCAATATCAAAATGCCAAAAAATGCACTGAATCAGTCATCAAGAATATTAATGTAATGTACAATATGTAACAGATTAATTAGTAGAATGTAGATTACTAGATAATCATGCCTTTCATTGTCCTTAATACAAATMACGTTGAAAGTCTCCTRAAATTTGCTAAAGTACGGTTTAACGAATTCATGATCATGATTCATGAACCGTGACGTGAATAATGTGATATAAACTGATAACAATGTGAAWTCGAACCGTACCACACACGTTGAAGAAGTTTCATGCTTTGGAGTTTCAACTTCTCAACAAGCCAACACACGCTAACTTTGCTTTCGTCGTGTCTCTTTTTTGGATGCTACCTTTTGTGTTTCTTGTCATGTCTTTATTATTTCGAGTTSATTCTTCGTTTCATTTTACTAACAATTTTTGTTTTGACAAACTTTTTAAAGAATGGAGTTTAGGTGTATAAACGAACAAATAGATCATGTTCGTGTTCAAGTTATTTTATCTAATGCGTTCGTTTACACTATTAAATATATTTCTTAAATAGCGTACCAAAAAGAAAATTGCAAGTAAAAAGAAGCAGAAAAAGTAAATTGGTCACTCATATAAGATTTGTAAGGTTTTATTAATATATATGGCGGTTTATCATAGAAAATTATCATTTCAACTCAAATAACGATTTTGTCAAAAAAAAAAAAGATAAAGGCAAAGTCTTATGTATAGTAAAGTGAATAATGAGTCACAATTACCCGCTAAAAAAATAATTGGTCACTATATTGATGTAAAGGTTCACTATATTGATGTACAGGGTCACTATATATTTGGTTTTCAATAAATGTATTCCACATCTGATACATATAAGAATTTGTGTAAAATAAAATGTTGATGTACACCGTAGATTGAGAATTGTAAAAAGTGCATGGTGTTCTAAGAATTGGGGATAATTGGGACAATATCTAGGGAAAGAGTTCTATTTAAATGGTACTTTTGTATTTTTTGTCTTTATTCTTTTTATATTGGTCACTCACTTGTGTWTATATAGCGATGGCCAATGGTTGAGTTAGTATGCTTTTATATATTTCCTACATTCAAAGAGAAATGTCACTCACAAAATAATAAAGACAAAATAATTAGTACATCCTCCATTGCATTTAAAAAGAAACGAAAGAATTGAAGTAAAAAAGCTGAATGCCTACATTTTACAAATTTGTTAGTAGTTATGGGAAGCAAATTTTGCAAGATCGAGAATACATTTGTCATGGTAATTTTCTTATGGACTCTTTAGAATTGCTCTRTAATGTTTGTTTAGCATGTCAATTTTTGCATTCCATTGAATTTCTAWTGACCTAAGGGGASTGGTTCGTTAAAATTCAACATGTTTATTTTGTGGCAAGTTCCACTTTACATGTAGTGTTTCTACTTCCCTAATTCCCGAAATTGGAGTGAGTACTTGCATTCGAAATCTATAAAACAATAATTATATTTGCAAATTGTCGAATGCGTGAACAACACTAACTTGATAATCATACACTACATACTTAAAAGAAGTTGGTGACGTATAACATCGAATATCGCCAAAAGAATTTTCCTCCTTTTTAAATAGTTTTCAATTTTCTCTCTTTCTACAATTGTTATGTAATAAAAGGAATCCGAAAAACATTTTTCAAAAAGGGAAAATTTATTATATTTGGTCGGGTTTTGATGAGATATTTCGTCACCGATATCATTTTGTCACTCCTTGCACTGAATGATAAATTGGTGTTGCCCTGTGCAATCGATTCAAGTGGGTGTTGTGTTTTTGTTACCTCGCCTCAAGTTGTAATTGTTATGTCTATAATATTTGCTACATTTATTTAATAGGAACAAAACATTATTTAATAATTTTCTATTATATAATTTATTTAAGAATATTAAATATGATCAAACTAGATTGCGAACGGTTTTACTTCAACAAAAAGATTGGTAATAGTTGTGAACGTCAAAAATTGTTGTGAGAAAAGAAGGAGAAAAAAATGAATCTTTTATTGCATTCATCTCAAAATACGGGATTTGCAATTTTGTAGAATGGAGGGAAGTAGTATACATACAATACTTTTTTTTGAGCTCGTATACATATAGAACTTTGATTGTGTACTAAAGGGCCGAAAAAATTGGACCCCGGCCACATAAAAATATAAAAAAATAGGAAAATATTTAAAATATGTGGAACCATTTGATAAGTGGAATTACTTCATTGACTTGATAAAAAGACACCTTACCATGCCTTAATAGAAATTGCCAAGGGTAAGTTTATGCTAGTTAGCCTTGCAGTGTCTTAGATTGAGATTTTAGTGAGTGTAATGCATAATGTATTCTCAAACTCAACAGAGTCTGTAGAGAAGTCTTTTTGATTTCCATAGACTCCATTCAAGACTCTATACTTCACTACTTGCATATGGAGCAATATCCATTTGTTGCAATAATGTTTTTTTTTCATTTTATACAACAATTATCGTGAATTTAAACTAGAGTTTGGGATAAAATGAAAATGTAGGAAGATGGGTAATCTTTATGGAAAGTCGATGGGGCATAATGTGAAGTATATGGTTAAGCATTAGGGATAAATTTATCTTTACGACTTGATAAAATTTGCCGAGATTGAACTCCTAGTCGCCAGATTCCTCCAGATTATCATCATCACGTATCAATAGGACGGTGGTGTGTCAATATAAGAATTGAATCATTGATCAAATGGCTTGTGAGATGTGAGTAAAAATGAAGGAGACGCGTCAACTGWCACAATTTCATGAATCTCAATTTTATTCGAGCACAATCAGAAGAGAATTACTTGCACTGTATTTTACCTTTTWAAAAGAGAATATGAAATAAAATATTACAATCAGAATGAATCAAATCTAATCTAGTACAGTATACTTATAGTAAGTAATTCTGTTTGACAAACAAAAAAGCAAAAAACAAATTGAATATAATAATGTATTCTACTCATTATAAATTAGGCAAACCAATAAATCAAGGGCGAAAAAAAGAGGCAAAAACCAACCAACAGAATAACGGATATACACACATCAATCCACTTTCGTCTACATTTCTCTCTCCTCTCAATCACTTCCTTCAATCCTCTTCTTCTTCTGCTTTACAAATTCAACTCATTTGATTGATTTMTTCGTTCCATCACTCATTCATTTGATTGTTTTTGCACCGTTTCATTGTGGACCGTCCGATTAGCCGGAGAACATGAGCGAAGGCGGAGAAGGTTCGTCGGATTCGTCGGCAATGGACGGCGGAGATGCGGTGGCGGCATTACCGGYRGCGAAGGTAGGAGAGAAGCAGAAGGAGAAGGATAAAGCTAGGGTTAGTAAAACGTCGGCGATACTGTGGCACGCGCATCAGAATGATGCCACAGCTGTTAGGAAGCTTCTCGAAGAAGATCAAACACTTGTGAAGGCGCGAGATTACGATAGTCGAACTCCTCTTCATGTTGCTTCTCTTCACGGTTGGATCGATGTTGCTCAGTGTTTGATTGATTTTGGCGCTGATGTCAACGCTCAAGATCGCTGGAGGAATACCGTACTCTCTTCTTTCCTCTCTTTCATTCTTTGATTCTTGCTGTTTTTCTTTGGAATTTAATTTTTTTTTGCGAATTTAAGGAATAATTTAGGCAAAATTTTGGTTGAATTGCTCGGAATTTAAGTTTGATTGTGATATAGAAGAAGGAGATTTAACGCCATTATTTAGTACTCCACAATTGGTTTGATCTGTTATTCAAGCAACAACTATAGTAGTGTCTCATAATGGACATTTTTCTCGTTCAGGAAATTTTCTCCTCTATTATGCTTTATTGGTATCTAATGGCTATACTGGACATATGTGCTTTATAGGAGTATTAAATAAAGCTAAGAAATCTTTGTTTCTATTTCTGGAATGTCCAGAAAGATTGTCTACTTAAGCTCTGTATTTTTTTGGTTGTGGTTTGAGTTGACGAATACTGTTGATTATTTGTTATATGCTAAATTGAGATGTTTGTTTTAATATGAGAAAACATTTATTCTATTATGTTACCATCTTTGTTAATGAATGCATATTCTGTCTCTTGATGTTATGGTAAAGAACCTGCGAGGCTGCGAACAATAAGAAACAGTTTGTGATAGAGATTGATACTCTTCCTTTATACTTATGCTGACTTTTGATGATCGAAGATGGTTTAATCTCCTTACTAGGATTAGAGCTTGCATTTGGTCTATAATTGGAGAAAGGATCTTTGAGGTTTGGGATCTACTTGTAGTGCTTGTGTGTTCTGGATAGTAAGAGTTGTGACACTGTCACTATGGTAAATGTTGCACAACCGATCATTATGTTAAATTATCTGAGTATTTTTTGCTGAAGTCAATTTTAAGAGAGAAGTCATCTCATGACAAATAATGCTAGGAACTTGCGCTTTTAATTCTTTTATTTGGGTTGGAAACAATTATTGTGTGAGAAYCCCTTTCTCAAAGAGTCCAAATAACCCAGAGAGTAGAATATATGCTTTTCACCTAGTGCGCGTGTCTTGCCATGTATACGTTTACACTTTGTTTGGATAGAAGGAATTGGAAGGAATTGGGACATTGTAGCCAGCTTGCTGGTCTTGCTTCCATTTGTGATTGTAGGTCCAAGGTTGATGAACTCTTTTGTAATTGCTTCTCCTTTTGAGTATCTCTAGGAAGCAGCCTTACAAGCTATTCTTTAAACCTGTAATGATTAGATGTAGCATGGTACAGGGGTTAGTTGGTGAAATTTGAGCCATTAAATTGAAGCCCAGAGGGTAATGCTCTTGATGCCTAGACTAAGGTGTCACTTTTGTTATGTATCATGTTATGCTTCATATGTTTTTATTCATCACACTTTATTGTTTTGTTTATTCCCAGTAACTTGTTGGACTGTAATTTATTACATTTTCTTATTCTGTGACAGCCTCTAGCTGATGCAGAAGGTGCCAAAAAGCAAACAATGATAGAGCTTTTAAAGTCATATGGAGGTTTATCTTATGTAAGTTTTTCGCTAGCCTGTGTGTATGTCCGCTTTCTTAGATTTGTTGACATACAAGTAGTAAGTAACTATCCCTTGGTGCATGTGTTCTTGAGTTTAAAATTTTAGGTTTTGTTTTGATTTCTTTTGAATTTGCTAAGCTCTTGCTAAAAGCATATTAGTATATGGACTTCTTTCCTCCAAATGGTCATTAGCTGAAAGCTCTATATGATGATGTGACATTTTAAGCCTTTGAAATATAACTTTRTATTAACTACTGGAGTCATAGGATGGATAATATGGTGAAGAAATTGCCGTTTCCAATATATTTATATATACTTGCATGTTATTTATATATCCATGATGCTATAACACCATGTATGTATGTATGTATATGTATGTATGTATGTATGTATGTATGTGTATCCTTAAGTGTGGGCCATGTGTCTAGAGCGTGAAAATAATATTGTTTTCTAGTTATGTGATTGATACAGGAAAACATACTGATCGATGACAACTACCATCTGTATGCTATTGACAAYACACTTCCCTCATTACTTTTAGATGCAACATTTACCCTGAAAGGAAATTTCAAATTAGATGCAACAAATTTTGCCTAGGAGTTCACAATGCATCTGATAAAAAAAAAGAAAGAAGTATATAAATTCCCTTTGTTTCTGAGTGTCAAGTGTTTGTATTCACATTTGGGAACATAGATCTCAGAACATTTTTACTGCTCTTTCAACAAACTATTGAGGGAGTGTGTTGTTGTTGACTAATTGACTTGTATTTGTTAATTGTATTTCATTCTCACAAATGCATCCATGGCCTGAGGCATGTGCCCATAAACATGTTTATGTGTCAGTGACTAATTGACTTATATTTGTTAATTGTATTCCCTTTGTTTCTGAGTGTCAAGTATGTGTTATTATTTTGAGCCTCTGGTTTTCTGGTATTATGTTACAAGCTATATCTGCCTTTTTATGGTTTATATCATACTAGCTAGCTTTTCACATACTTTCTGAATAACTTCAACTTCCAGGGACAAAATGGGAGCCATTTTGAACCAAAAGCTGTGCCTCCTCCCTTGCCAAACAAGTGTGATTGGGAGATTGACCCTGCGGAGCTAGACTTTTCAAATTCGTCAATGATTGGAAAGGTTTGACTTTATTTGCGATGGAATTAGTCATAAGTAATTCCATTTCTCTTCTAATGTATTGTTATCTGGTTTGCGGCTCAAAAAGGTTTATTGTTTAAGACATTTTTTTTCATTCATCTGAAAGTTTGAAACGGTTTATTTCCAATTTTTTCCCTTTCTTTTCCTCTTTATCACCTGCCTGAATTGGTGATCCCCAATTGTGTTTTGATGTCAGGCTTGCCTTAGGTTGCCAGTTTTACGTTGCACTTGGATCTTAAACTGTTGACTCATGGATTACTGTCTATATTTTTTTTTAATTTTTTTTTTTAAAAAATTATTTTTTTTTTTATTATTTTTTTAATCTTGTCTTTGTTGATACTTGACTGCTGCAGGGATCATTTGGTGAGATTTTGAAAGCCTACTGGCGAGGAACTCCAGTTGCTGTCAAACGCATACTTCCATCTCTTTCAGATGATAGACTGGTCATGTAAGATTAAACTTCAAAGATAGCATCTTTCCAGATTGCATTTGACTTCAAGAACTTCAGTCTAATCTCAATTTCAACTATTTACTGATTCTTCTTGTCATGATTGCTTTTCTAGTCAGGATTTTAGGCATGAGGTCATTTTACTGGTGAAGCTTCGTCATCCTAATATTGTTCAGTTCCTTGGAGCTGTTACTGAGAAGAAGCCTTTAATGTTGGTTACTGAGTATTTACGAGGGGTACATTGATGCATAAATTTATCTGTAATTCAGTTCTAAATTACCATGAAAAGAATTTGTTTCATGTACAAGTGTGACTAGTTTGATTATAATGCTTATCCATTTTTATTTTATAGGGTGATTTGCATCAATATCTTAAAGAAAAGGGTGCTCTTAGTCCAACGACAGCTGTTAACTTTGCATTGGATATTGCCAGGTATCCTTTTTTTTTCAGAACAGATTATCATTGTTCTCTGCACATTATTTTTAGAGATTGTTATAGATGGTGAGCCTTTTGACAGAAAGTGAATGGAGAGTTAGAATAACTAATGAATGCCTTACTGGTATAATCCATTTTGCTAACAAAATTTTATGTGTATGACTTTCCGGAATAGTCATTTTTGGTTCATGTTAGCCGACGCCACTTATGAAAATAAGGCTTTGATTGATTGATTGATTGATTGATTGATAACAAAAATTTTAGTATCATTTTGAATGATATAGATGTTAAAGAGAAGATTGGAGGAAAATATTTCGAATATCTGAATCTGAACACTTGCTTTAAAAATAATGAAATTGGGCCATTTGTTTAGCATTTGTTTCACCGGTTTCTTGTTAGAGTGAGTTCGTATTTTGTCTCTTGGACTCTCTTCTACCATCACGTGACTAAAGATTATGAGACTGATAAAGAAAATACTGTTTTTAATTGGGTACTATCCGTACTATTTTATCTTCTTTTTATTAGACTGCTGCATACAATTGCAAACCCTTTTAATGTTAGTAGTCTCAGTTTGATGCCTTACGGAGCTGCTTTGTGCTTTTTACTACTCCATCCGTCACGCAAAAATAGCAAAACTCGTATTAGTGACGCTTAACTTTGGAAATAAGGTTAATTGTAATTAAGTGTATGAAAAGACTATTTTACCCTTAGAGGAAATAAGGGAAACAATCACACCACCACCACTCACGCTGCCACTGCACCACCCAACCACTCGCCAGAACCGTCGCCGCCACCCTCAAACAACTTCACCCACCCAAATCAATCAACACCAGCTCGAAACCCCTCAAGCCACCACAACACACCACCCCTCGAGCCACCACCAAACCGAGTCGAAATCCCTCCACAACTCGAAACCACCACTACATACCCCTCCACAACTCAAAACCACCACCACGTACCCCTCCATAACTCGAAACCACCACCACGTACCCCTCCACAACTCGAGACCAGATCGAAGATAGAGAGAGAAGGGAGTGGGGCTTATAAGTAGATCGAAGAGAGAGAGAGGGGAGGGATGGGTAGATCGAAACCCACCCAAATCAAACAGCACCGTGGGGGCTCGCAGGAGGAGGGCGGCGCAACATCGAAGAGAGAGAGAGAAAAGGGAGTGGGGAAGACAGAGGAGTGGTGGTTGCGGTCGTGGGGGGCGGCGGTTAGGAGCGGCGGCTTGGGTTGACGGTTAGGGGTGGTGCAAGGAGGTGGTGGTGGCTCAAGAGAGTTAGGGTTTGAAGAGAGAGGGAGTGAAATTGATTTGGGGGTAAATTGATTTGGGGTTGTTAATTTGGGGGAGACGAATGGTTTAATGATAGAAAGGAGTTTAGGGTATTAAATTTGGTTGAAGTAATTAGTTTAGGTTAAGATGAATTAGGATATAAGTATTTTAATTTGTTATTGTTTAGAATATTTAGTAAGGGTAGTTTTGTAATTTTATTATTAAAAACTTTCCAAAAATAGAAAAAATAGAAGTGTTGCTATTATTACGTGACACCCATTTTAGGAAAGTGTTGCTATTATTGCGTGAYGGAGGGAGTACAATAAAGTGATCTCACCGGAGTTATATTTTTATAGTTACCCTATAATCAACAATGTATTTAGCTGTTTCTCTGTCTGTTTCTGTTGGTATGGAAGCCTCAACTAGCAGTGGGTTTAATTGTACATTTGTTCTTACATAGTAGACTGATGATCACGTTATAATTTATTTGTTTAATAAAAAAGTTTGATCACCTCTTTATATGTAATTTCCTTCTCTCTGGATAGTTCCATCTTGATCAATGTATCTATGCCCATTATAAATCAAATTAAAGTACTCTTTCCACCCTCAATACCTTTCTAAATGATAACTATAAACTTTATATTGTTAATTGATTGAATGATCTATAATTTATTTTAGGATATATTTGATTGTTGTGGCAGCTTCTTGAAAGTTATAGATGATTATTATTTATATGTAAACCTCAAGACAAAWATTCCTTTCCTTAACTAGGCTTTCGCTTGAATCTGTCTCTGGACTTCATCGTAAATTTTGGTTTGTCATCCCCCCTCCTTGGACAGTAAGGAGTCCAGTTCCTAGGTCTCCAACTCTGATTAGTAGTTTATTAGATAGAAGAGTTGTATTTTTTGAAGGATGCATAATCAAGCATGCTTAAGGGGTATTGAGAGCAAGGTGTTGCTTGTTTTGTTGTGCTTTGATGTTACCCTGTGTGGCTTTGCTATGTCATGGGATGTATTTGCCCATAAGTAGCGATTTCATTATATTTGAGATGGAATAGATTCAATATGAGCATTAAAAAATTTAAAAAGCAAGCCTAAGATGTTTGTTGTTGAAAGAAAATAAAATTATCGTGTCCCTATATCAGAAGGGTAAGAATTACATCAGAAGGCAGAAATTTCATCACTACTTTGATCTTTTCTTCTTTCTGTCATCTGCTTGATAATCTCAAACAAACATCAMGAAGCTTATATAATTATAGGTGATGAATTGATGATATAAGCAGCCTTTCAGGTTGCAAATATGCTTTTAATACGAATCTTATAATGTAAATTATTTAGAGATGTAGCCGACCCCATTTCTTATACTTCGTACATGGAATAACCACTTTTGGTTCATGTAGCCGACCCCACTTATGGGGCTAAGGCTTTAATTGATTGGTTGATTTAGGGATGCATGCCAAAATCACCAATWAATCAGTGTAATTGATGTTTACTTTAACTTATTATTTCTATATTTAGCTTTACATGCAGCCCTCGTATATGATTTTCGATAATTAGATATAGATCCATATATTTGTTCTCCATGGAATTTTTTATGTTGTGATGGTTATTTTCGGAGGTGAATTTGTTGCCAAAAGTAGCCTCAARTAATTTGATAATCATGCTCATCTGATTTCTCCATTTGTTGTTTTGCTAGAGGAATGGCGTATCTTCATAATGAACCTAATGTCATAATCCACCGTGATTTAAAGCCWAGGTTTGTGCACTTTTTCTCTCTATTACCTTCTGAAAGCTTGAATTTTTCATACTTGTAGAATGTTTTACTTGTGCATGTGGTTTATCTCTGTGTGCAAAGTCTTTAAGTTAAGGAGCATGTGGTTAAAATCCATCTTGATCCTCAATAATCTTGATTACTTACTTTGGCTATGTTTTCAGAAATGTTCTCTTGGTCAACTCTAACGCAGACCATTTGAAAGTTGGAGACTTTGGACTAAGCAAGCTCATCAGGGTTCAACATGCTCATGATGTGTACAAATTGACTGGAGAGACTGGAAGCTGTGAGTGGTTCATACTTTACATTTAATGTGGTGTTTGATTTCCTATACTTATGCGCTATCATTTGGTTGAAAAAAATAATATAAAAACAGATCGGTACATGGCTCCAGAAGTGTTCAAGCATCGGAAATATGACAAAAAGGTTGATGTCTTCTCATTTGCCATGATATTGTATGAGGTGAGTATATTAAAATTATTATTGATGGGAATTACAGAATTCAAATTTGGAACTCATAACTTTGTAATACATCAGATGCTTGAGGGAGAGCCTCCACTATCAAGTTATGAACCCTACGAGGCAGCAAGATATGTGGCTGAAGGACACCGACCTTCCATTAGGTCCAAAGGGTTTATCCCAGAACTGAAAGAGTAAGTTAAAGTGTGGATTCTTGGACATCAACCAAATAATTTTTCATTTGACTGCTGCTTGGCCTCAGATTTCATTTTTCTTGGTGTCTTTTTTTTAAATAGATTTAATGTTTTGACAGAAGGCTTGTGGTTTGATCGTAAAAATGGAATTGTATCTTTGCCGAATTGCCAAGTTGGTATTCATGCCTCTAGGGTGTTAATGTTACATCCATCGCTTTATTGTCCCACTCTTAGAAAAGGAAGATGATCCATTACTTCTTTACRTTTCCTATTCATTTTATTTTTCTTCCACCTTTTTGTTGTTTCCCTTATTGGCCTTATAAGAGTATAAAACCCCTCCTTTATGTGGAAGTCAAGAATAAATTAACGAACTTACAGTCAAGTTTGCTTCTGACATTGATTTTATCTGYGTTCACACATATTCTAATGTCTTGGGTGTTACTCTACAGGCTAACTGAACACTGTTGGGCTGCTGATATGAACCAGAGGCCTTCCTTCTTGGATATTCTTAAGAAACTCGATAAAATTAAGGAGAATCTTCCCCAGGAGCACCACTGGCACTTCTTTTCTGGATGACAAACTGTGCAGCATTGAGCTCATTGTATGACGAGGAGTGACAGCTAGCTAGATTTTCATACCATCGCCTATGATTGATACACCGTGCAAAACTGGAACCAAGGAATCATCGACGATTGAGCCTATCAGTCCCTTGTGAAGGGTGTAACACCTGTTTAGTAGCTTCCATTATTTCAACTATATAATTGATTGAATCACACAGTATAGCCAACTCAAATCTTGTTTACACAGTATAGGCTTCCAACTACAGATTTTCATTCTTATTTTATCATTTTATGTGCCTTAGGTGGGCATATTACTTACATGGTTGATTGTGCACTAGTAATTCTCAAAATTTCCCCCCATTTCTGTAAATTACTATTATTGTTCTAATAATTGTAATTTCTTTCTCTTATACTCGTAAGTGACTATTAGGTTCAGGTTTCTCTTATTACGTTAACACTCCATCTGTTCCTTGAAGAAGTTACCATCACTATTCATACGCTTCTCAATGCATGTTTTGTATCGTCCTATTTTTAGTTGTATATTTTAAATATAACGATGAATATTAATAATGTATTCATTAATCCGATATAATATCTTATAAATATAATTATTTACAATATTCTCTTCACTTGTGAATCAAATAAACGCATATAGTAGAAATTTCATAGAATGGAGGAGTAGTTCTTTGCCCACGTGCTCGGGGTAGTGAATTAATTTCATTATACTAGTATCGTAATATTCAACTACGCTTTTAGCAAAATCAATCTTAATACTCCAACTACACTTTTAGCAAAACTATACTACGTAATAAAATTCTGGAGTATAAGATTGATTTATACTTCGTATATCCCTCTTACTCTAAATGTGAGTATTGTCCAAGTATAATCCCCAATATACCCTTAATTTTGAGTTTTTTACTCCTCATCCCTTCACTTTTCCAACTCACATTCTACTCATTAATATATTCCTTTCTTTTGACACTGCTACCCTCTTTACTCCCTTACTCTAAAATGTGAACAATGTACCCCAAAGTATATTTATCATTGACCCTTTGTTTTGTATTTTTTTTACTCTTCTACCATTCTACCCTTTCCACCTCACGTTTCACATGAATTGTTCCTATCTTGAACTTCATCACATTAATTTCTTTTCAACCAACTTCATCACTTTCGACCGTCCGACTTCACCATCTCATTGATATCTTCAACCAACTTTTTTTCTTCTCTATGCTCTATATCGATCCAACAGTGTGGAAGTAGCTTTGCGATCGCCGTGCTTGATCATTGGTGTGCTTAATCGTCGTGGTTTGTGCTTGCTCGAGCTGCCATCCTCACTATTTATTGTTGCTTTAGCTGCGACCTATGGGGTCCGAACGATCTTCCTTTGGCGGTCGCCTTGCTCTAGCTTTGGTTGGTGTCTCATTTCGAGATTATGTTTGGACGTAGGTGGGTGCATGCAGTGTTCATGACGAGTGGTAGATCCAATTGGTGGTATTCAGCACGGTGTTTCTGTGATCTAAATACGGCTGTGCTCTGTCTGGTGGTGATTATGTGATCTATGGATTTGATGTAGGTGCTCTGTTCCGTTGGTTTGATTGATTTGGAATGAGAGGTGCGTCGTTGTGCGTGGTTTTGCACAGAGTGACAGGATGTTTGGGTGATCTCCCTTGATTTCTTGAGATACGTTGATGATTTGATCTGATACTTTTTGTTTGTCAGCTGGTCAATTTTTATGTATTTATATTGCTAGCATGTTATCAATTGGTGTTCCATATCCTCATCAATGGTGTTATCAATTGGTAATTCCCATATAAACTTCATTTGTCGGAAACTTGATGACAGGAAGGCTAACATTCGATCGAAAGGATATCAATATCTAGATTTTCGATCTGATATCCGATCCGTGCTTAGGCCTAAGGCATATGTTATTAATAAAGGCTTATCATGAACACGATTGACATTGGTTATGATGAGGTCGTTATAAATCGACAGTTATTTAACCTAATCTTAGCAATAGTAATTCCTTGGTTTGACATAGTGGGATGTCATTTTGTTATTACAATCATCAACATAGTTTCACGAATTTTATCTGATTTTTGGTCCCGAATTTCTTAAGTTTATGATGCAAGTAATGCAATTGTGTGTGTGTGTGTGTGTGTGTGGGTTTTTACTCTTTGATTAGAGGCTATTTTAACTTTGCAAAATTTTAGAGAGTGCCTTCTTGTAAGATTTATCATTTACAAGCTGAAAAGTCTCCTCTAAAGTTGGATCTTTTAAATTCTTTTCGAAAAGGCTTGAAGAACAATCCTGTTGAGCTGTGTTATTTAAGTAAAAGAATATTCAGGCTCTGTACATACTGCTTTCTCACTACTAATTGTTTTGTTTTCTTACAGTTCATATTGCTAACACCTCTTTTGCCATGTCCTATTCTAATTTTAGGCATGAAACTCCACAAATTGATGTTCCAAGTGCCCATGTTAATGTTGTGTAGGATCTCGCATGGCATCCCGTTGGTTATATTTTTAAAGTCCATGTTGGCATTATCTTAGTTTTAAAGTCCAAACTCAATCAATTAGAAGAAAATAATGAAAAATAAAAAAGGTAGGAATATTTTTAAATAAAAAATTGTAGAATGAAGTAATTGAGTTTTCAATCCCAAGGTGATCAGAACTTGTACTTGAATTCAGCTGTGGTAGCAAATTGCAGAAGACTTTCATCGTTTTGTTTTTTTTTCCTGGTTTTTTAGGAGGTGCAGCCATCTTCGAGTTGGTATGAATTGATGTGCACTGCTATGAGAAATAAAACATGGTGGTATATTTTGGTGGGGTTGAAAGATATAACTATAAATCATCAAATGTACTGAAGTTAGGGGCTTTATGGATTTGTTCTGAAGTTTTGGTATATTAGCATACTGTGCACTCACCTATATAGCCAAGGAACCCATAGCTAACCAAAATAATGCTGCAATAACTACAAACTGCTATGCAGTCAAGTAATAATATTAATTAGATCACCTGTAGGTCGCATAATCTGATTTGCATTGATGCAACAGTTTATTTGAGAAACTATTATCTTACACAAGATTAAAAAATAAGATATATTAATAACAAAGTCAATCTTAAGGCATAAGGCATAAGGCTGATGAAATATGACAGGCAAAACTCATTCTACTATAACTTAAAACCAACTAAGAGCTATGAAATGGTAAGCAATCATTTTGTTCCACAAAACACAGCAACCTCCAAAGCAATAGGCTTATT
>SNQN01004659.1:35394-50154 GCA_008642245.1 Bassia scoparia | reverse complement strand
TTTCTTTTCGTTCTGTTCAGTTGAATTGAGTTCGTTTCAATTCAATTGTTTTTAGTTGAAGTACATGGACCCTTAGTATGTCTATTTCACCCTTATACATGTATAAATYGTGTGCATGACACATAAAATTTACTTCACTTCATAGTAAATTTAAATATCGAAATGTTGTACAATGCATCTAAATCAGAAAATTGATATCTTAATTACAATAATGTCTAAAGAGGAAGTATATGGAATAAACATATCTGAAGTCTGAACTGACTTTAGAATGTGATTCCACTGACTCTACATAATAACCACATGTTTTATATTCCCTAATCCTACCATATCTATTACTAATACTTTGGATTAGATACATTTTGGTAAAAACTATAGTTTTTTATACGGAGTAATATAATTAGGCAAATGCTAACGAATGCCCTCGGGTGTTAGTTAAGAAAACTAAAAATGAAAATATTAAATGAATATAAACATTACATACACCGATTGACGTGTAATTTTGACATGCATTATCGATATAATTATATGCTCCACTAATCCCATTTTTAATCAGTAATTAAAACAAGCAACACAACAAATGTTCTCCTAAAATCCCCCAGTAATGCAGTAGTTAACTGCCGTTATAACTACCAATTATTACAGAGCGTGATTACAAGTTTACAACTGCTTCACTACTGACAAAAATAACGGCTCAGCAAAATTGAGAAAGTTTTCACCTGTTTTTGCGCGCCAGCTCAGCACATGCACTTTCCTTCTTTCTCTCTTTATCATTTTATTGATTTTAAAAAAGAAAAAGATTCCTTTTTTTTTTWWAAAATTTTTTAAATTTATTTTGGTTTCGTTTTAGTTTGGTATTGTTTGCTGTGGTTTCTCCTGAAAACGGGACATCATCCTTCATCCGCTCCACTGTGATGCAATTGATCGAGTAATGCTCCCCATTTCAACGGCCACGATCTTATCAACCGCACTATCATTCGCCTCACCCAACGCATTATGCCCCTTCTTTTTCTCTCTTTTCCCATTATACCCCTCGTTGAAAATTAGGGCTGTTCCAATAATCTTTTCTTGCAAATGCGGGAATAACATTCGGGGGTAAATACAACAAATGAAGCTTTTCCCATTTCCCTACTCTATAGGGTAAGGATACATGTAGCTATGAGAATTGTTGTGTTGTCTTTCGACTACCGTATTGAACGTGTATGTAGCTTTTGACATGTCTATTCAAATTATGTGTCGTCAGTTAATTTGGATTGATATCATAATAATTAACGTGACACAAAGGTCATGATTTATCAAATATTATAATTTTGGCTCATTATCTATAATCTTGCCTTAAGTATTGTATGTTTGGAGTATATTATCATTATCTAATTAAAGAAACTAAGTTTTCATACATGTGAATATGTGATGCATTCTTCTTCATAAAAGAGTAAAAAGGAAGAGAATAGAAACAAAATAAGCCACATACATTAAAAAATTTACCTGACTAGTACTTATTTCATCCCTAAAAAATTTTGACTATGAAAAATCTTTATGATAGTATATAAGATAAACATATCCATATGAGATCTTGTTAGGTTTGTTTCTATGCCTAATTTTTTAATATCAATTTACATTACAAATATTTTTGAGCCGGATGGAGTATTATTTTCACATTGATTGTTTTTACTCATGTTGAATAAACATTAATAAATTCTCTTTTACCTTATTCTACCTCGATTTTTTAAATTAATTACGGTAGATAAGTAAGCCAAATATATATATGTATACACATAACAAGTTTGATTTTTTTTTTTGGCCGGAAAATGAGTTTAACTATCTCCAAGCCAAACCGATCATTTTAATGTTGTATCCTCATTTTCAGTTATGTTTGCCACTTTTCACTTTATACGGAGTACATAAAACGTTTTGTACACATTTTTTGCCAGAAAAATTGGTGAACATAATTACATAAAGATTAAAATACCAGGAACTTCTCGTGTTTTATTGACATGAAACCAATTTCATAATTTCAAAGTTATTTTCCCCTAATTTCTTACAATAAGGTTCTTTCTCGCTAGAAGTTAACTCTAAAATGCTTTGCATTAAAAATCCAACCGTATTTATAATTTAATCTGTATTCTTTGAGTTCCATGAAAACGAAATTAAAGTGAGATAAATAAAAACTCCAAAAACTCAGTAATGTAAAAATACCTAACAATGCGATTATCGCGAATAAAAGAAGAGAGCATCCAATGCAAATACTATGTAATTAACAGCTTAACACCGTAATTAATACTCCAAAAAAAACCAAAAAGAACATAGGACAGCTGCATCATCCTTAAAACAAAAAAAGGGGCATTTATGGAAATTGACTTAATACTCATCATTAAGCATATAATCGCATTCCCCTTCTTTCTTTTTCTTTGATAAAGCATCGTTTTAGTCCATTGTCTTCCACCCAACAAAGAGAGGAAAACAGTAAACACTTTGCTGAGGAGAGAGAAACTAAAAAATACGCTGCGTTAGGGCCTTCTCATGGTTTCTGTGCCACATTCTTCCTCCTAATCTTCTGACGCTTTCACTTTTTTCTCCCTCTTCGTCGCAAGCTGTTCTTACTCTCTCTCTGACTCTCTCTATCTCTATTTCGGAAGAACGATCTATAATGTTGGACGGATTGCTTGGAAAAAGTGGATCTACTCCAAATGGTTAGTTGTTTGCTGCTTTTTTTTTGTTGTTCAATCGTTGCTTTCTTTTAGCTAGATCTCGCTCGTTTTCTTTTTTTTCCTCATTTTTATGGAATATTTGCTGATTATTTTTTGTGATTATGGATTGCAGTAAATCGCTGATTAAGCAAGACGAGAAGCGAACGAGAGGTGTCGCGAAGAAGCGAAATGCGACGCAAAAATTCTTGAGGAAAGGACATTGTGATCCTGCTTGCTAATGGCTCGAGAAGAATGCTTTTGGGACGAGTGGAAGTTCTAACTCTCTAGTTCTATCCGTTGCTTTATTTCAGCTCCAACAATTTGAGCTGTTTTTTTTTTATTTTTTTGTGTGTTGTGTGTTCATATACGATTCTATACAGTCATTATGATCAGTTACATCCAAACTAGTATAATTTATTAAATTCATAAGTCATCATAGATTCTGCCATGACAATGTCAGTTATAACAATATCGCCGTTTATGTTGTGTTGCTGAAAACATGTCGTGTGCCTTCAGAATATGCTGTTTTTGATTTAAAAAAAGAGAATATGTTGACATAATTAGTTGTTATTAATTCAGCTTCTGTAAACCTCAAATGTTTTTGTTCATCTAAGCCACTCTTCTTGTTTTTTAAATTCTCTTCAAAAATTAAAGGTTAATAATGATGCTTATTTATCATTGTATTCTCCAAGTCTCATAATTAACTATAATGTGCATAGTTATATTTTGCACGCAGTTTGTAGGTTTAATACTTTTCATGACAATTCTTAGTATACAGTACGTTGTAGTTGTTTGGATTGAATGCCAAATGATATTTTTCTGTGAAAACATATTCTATTCCTGGCTTTTTCAGAGTTTGCCCAAATATAATTATAACAAGAGTGTTTGATACACACGAAAACAAGATACTTGACTGTCAATTCTTTGGCTAAAATTAGCAACAAAAATCCTATGTAATAAGATGAATCTGGTCCTTGACTTGAAACCTTGGGTGTATTCTTTTGCACATAAATGAGTTTGATGGCGAACTCCGTGTTGTTCATCATGAACTTGAAAGAAATGATTATTGAATACAAACTTACAAAAGTACTTAAAAAGTTATTCTTGTTGTTAATGTGTGTATTGTTAAATTGATGGCTGTCTTTTGGCTTCACATATGTGTCATCGGAAAGCTGGCTATATGTTTTGAAGTACATAGCTGATGTTATTTCATTTCACCTAAAAAAGTCAGATCTGGGCTAAAGAATTCTAATATGCTCTTGAAAATGACAATTTAGTTCTAAAGAGTTTCAAATGAGGGCTATATTAGATATTAGTTCCATTCTTCCATTTTAAACCACAAAAGCTTAGTTTAGTTCCTAGTAAGTTAAAAAAAAAGGAAAACAAGATTCAGGTGAATTTTTTTTGCGAAGTAAGACTATAAGAGAGGAAAAGTGGGCAAGAATACAAATCGTAGTTGTTCTTAAATTGTGTTATCTTGAAATATGATAGCGTAAGAGACCACATAGATTGCTGACTATTAAAAGTGGACATATCGTATTAATGTATCTGGAGTGCTCTAGATGATTCCATTTTTTTTATTTTTTTTATTGTATGTGGGTGAATTTTTGTCAGAATGTAAAGTATCAAAATTCATGCTGTTATCTGCGTGCTCTGTGCAAGATACTAAGATTTCTTTTTTTATAGGCCTGTTGTATGAATCTTTGTTGAATGTAAAGTATCTTATTTTTTTTGTTTGTTTTGATGATACAGTCCGATAGGATTAAATTTCAGAGATGATTCTTTCTTCATGCTATGATTTCATTGATCATGTTTGTGAAATCATTTTGAAGCAACTTACAGTTCTACAAAAAGTTAGGTATGCATTTTCTTTGATTTTGTTATTATTTTCTGATTTTGCTGTGTGAGAACTTAATATGTTTAAGTCTGCTTGTTGCATGTTATGCTYTGTCTTAGTCTAGCTTTGTAGTTYAACAATTTGTAGTCCTGCAATTGTGATGCATGGCTGCTCACTGTAGTACTGTTGCTTGCGTTTATTTGAATTCACCTGACTCCAAAAATCTAAACAATATGTAACTACTCCCWCCGTTACGTTTTATTGGCAACACTTGAATATCTTACCTCTCTCAAATAATACCAAGAGTTGCCAATAAAARGTAACGGAGGGAGTATATATGATGGTTTAGTGCTCCTTCATTTCCTTTTTATTGCAATGCATTCCTACTGCGGTCACAAAAGAAAWTTTTCTCTACTTATATGATGGTGTTATATTGARCATCTTCCAAAGTTTGCAATAGTTGCAAAAGGTTTCTTGCTGAGTGCTGATTGTTGTGATGTGTAAGTTGTTCCTAGACATTGGTAGCCTTGTCATTTTGAGTTTGCTAATTTGTAATGCTGAAGGTTTCTGCGCACAGTATAGTCATATACACTGTTGTAAACAAAAACATAGAGAGAGTATTTTGGATATGTAGAGTCCGGAGTCCATGGATTTACCTTGTAAGTTTTTCCTTTTTTTTTTTGTTCATGTCTAGATGTCAAAGTATACATAAACGTGTGTATCTTGGATAATGCTGATTATGGACAGTTAAAAGTCAAGAAAGGGTTCATGTATAACTTCGTTACATCTGTCAGGGGTGCAACATCAGAGGGGGCAATGTACTGAATTGGCTGCTTTCAATTTTCTGAAATTTACTATCTCTTTTACTTTTCTATCATCAAGCTGTGTATCAGAGCTGAAAAAAGGAACATCATGTTATGTATATTGGTCAATATCCAGGCAAAATTTAGGTCTAATTTTCATGATGAAATTCACTGCCTTGGTGCCTTACTGCCTTACCGTGGAACTTAATTTTTTGCTATTTTACCCTCTTGTAAATACGAAGTATTTTTTAACATGTTGGATAACTACCTGGAAAATTCTTTTTTCCCAGTTCTACATTCTTACTGGCAAGTGGCAACTCAATACCTATTTTGCATGAGCTCAATTTAATTTAGCCTGGATTGTAGAATAGATAGGAGAACTGTGGGAACTATGTGGATCTTTCTACTAGTAGCTTGAAAGTTGAAACCTACTTTGACTTGCAAGTTATGTCATCAAAAGATGCAGGCTTTAGAAAAAATKTCTTCCCATTTTAGACACTTGTCATTGTTGGTAGTTTGTACTTATTATTTCCAACTTCATTTTATAACAGGGAATGTCCCGAGGACTGTAGGGAATCTGTAGCATCCTTGATGTTRGCTGCTGCTAGATTTTCAGATTTACCTGAGCTTCGAGAACTCAGGGATGTGTTTCAAGAAAGATATGGAAGCTCTTTGGAGTTCTATGTGAATCAAAAGGTATAATATATAATTCATCGATTAGCATATGTGCTGATATTTTGTTTAGGTATTGTAAGTTTGTAACTAAGCAGTATATTTCCGTACTGCAGTTTATGGAGAATATTAGTCTTAAATCCCCTTCGATAGAGAAAAAAATCCAACTATTGGATTCAAGTAGCATCTGAATTTTCATTGAGGTGGGGATAGTAAAGGTTTTGAAGAGAGGGATGGCTAGTGGCTTCAGTTACTATCAGGTAATACTTATCTTCTCAATGTTTGTCTCATTATGATGCATGATTATTTCTGTTGTTATACATTCTGCATTCAATAAGGATTAGGCTATTCATATATAACTTTGGAAAGTCAAGAATACTGTCTGCTGAAACAAAGTCGTTCTCCATATTCTTCTGAACTTTTCAGTTTCATTGCAGGAGCACCAACGAAACCTGATATTGTCCAACATCTGCTCAAAGTCGACTCTCCACACCTTTAGCTGAAGAAAAATGTTGCAGCGACAGTCAAAGATGAAAATTTTACCGAAGAAAAAGTTTGAGGCTGCTTATCAGAGTAAAGACAGACAAGTTGATGGCAGAAATCGGTGGAAAGCACAAAGATAGTGTTCTTCAGAGCAAAGACAGACAAGTTGATGGCAAAATCGGATGGAAAGCACAAAAGATAGTGTTCTTCAGAGCAAGATGAATTGAAGTATAATGTTACAAAAAGCACCAGAAACTCGTTAACAAAACAGATACAAGCCACCTTCTCATAGGGAAAGAGACTATCCAGAAGAGAGAAGACCATGGCATTTCTTTTCAAAGGCGAGGACAAAAGGCTGATATACGTGTTCTGATGACAATACTACTGAAGCTTTTCAAGTCAGCAATTTATCAAATGGGAAAACCTTGAACCTGTTGGTAGCAAACAAGCTTGCTGGACGTCAACAGGATAATGTTCAGAAAAAGATTTTGTCAATCCTTCTCACAACAGAAAACCTGTTAATCGGTCAGCAATAACAGAATAAGTTCCCCAACTTCCATCGATGATGAACCTGCCGAAAACATTCGTGCAAGATCATTGAAAAAACACAAGAGGATGTAGCAGATGGGTGAAGTTCCAATTTCAGGGGTGGGTGTTCCCCTCTCATATGTGAAACCAAGAAAGACAAGCACAGGTTGAATCCAAGAGAGAAATGAACACATTAACTTACTAATCATCCATGGACCAACAAACAAGCCAGGAAAGAAAACACCCCCAACAAAACCCAAACTCCAGACACCCATGAAAAGTACGAGGGAACAGAACGTTTCACAGAAATTTATTACAAAGAATGAAGACGAGTGTTAATCCACTCCTAGAAGAAAGATCACATAGGAAGAAACACTCACGATTCGGATCAACCAAGAGTAAGTGAATAGTGAAGGCTGGAGAAGGAAGAAAGAGTTATCGGCGAGTTTCTACTAGCAGGAGGAAACATGAATCAAGAAAAAGTCTCAGATATTGTTTATGATGACCTTATTCGAAAAGGATGATGAAGAATTGATGATTGACCAATTGTTGCTTCACTAAGTAAGAAAAACCATCTTCACAAGTGATCCTGCAAAAACCAAGAGAGAGTCAAGAACAGATCAAAAGATGCGAGAAATCTCCAGTTCATAAAGTTGAAGTTAGCAACAAACATGGATGAGGGGGATTCACACCAAGGCGAGGGACATCTAAGATCGATGTCTTTTCCTCCTCGCCAAGTGGCCCAACCGGAGACACAGAAGGTGTTCGCTCGTGCTGCTTCCTTTCAGCAAGAAATCCCTGCAAAGCACGTGCATCCAAAGCTTCCTAACTATGATGATTTAGCTGCAAGATTTGCTGCCCTGAGATCAAGTAGAGACTGAAAGCTTGGAAATTTTGGTAACAATCTCAATTCATTTCTTGACTATTAAACTACCTGCATTTTGCATCCGCTAGGGCATTCCAGCTGCAAGAAAACTTAGCAGGTTTATGGTGAAAAAATCGACGTCAAGTAAGCTTGTTAGAATTCTATGGAAACTTAACCCAACGAAGGCGCATTTAGTTCGCTGGGAATTGCGGCATCATTGTATGATATCCTAGAGCTACTCATTATTAATATACTGAACAATTAGTTTGTAAAATTACTGTTACCATTTGCCTCTTGCTATATGAAATTATAAGAAATAGAAAACAATTCTTTAAAATACGAAGTATGATCCAATATAAACGGGTATTGATTTCCGCACTCTCCTTGCCCTCAGCCCACTATGCACACCCCTCCCGGCGGCCTCTCCTAGTCCCGTGCGAATATCAAGTTGATTGTGCGGAAACCACCCGCTTGCACAATGGTATTTTAGGCTTTTAGCAGTCCATATTTTTCACATGAATTAGTTGAGGTCTGCTTTACTCACATGTGTGATGTCACGACAGTGTTATTCTACTGCATTGTTATATTGACTAGTCTTGTAACTCGGTGGTCAAATCAAGGCATGTTTCACTGTTTAGTTCTCAGAACAACAGAAGCATTTCACATCATGCAAATAGGAGAAAWTGACCAATATACCCTCCGTTGTGCAAATACCCATCAGGCCATGCCCAACGAGCCCTTCCATATGACTCGCCTTCCAAAGTTTCCAGTCCTTTTACCTGCCCATATCACCATATGCTTAGCTACMCTTTCCCGCCAAAACAAAGGCACACCTTTTATTACTGTAAAATATTCTTTCTCACARACTTGCTTCTTTCATTTGCTCCTTCCACAACGGTATTCTAGTGAGAGAGACAAACACACTAACAGAGAGAGAGAGAGATGAAGGGGTCATCAAAAGTGATAATGGGAGCAACAATGGCAATTGTAATCATACTCGGCATTGTTCTTGGCCTTGTTTTAGTCCTTCTGGCTGAGCTCTATTGCTCCATCCTTCTCCGGCGACGAAAGCTCAAAGCCGGGAAACCCGGTTCGATACCCGAAAACCCAGTTTCGCAGCCCCAACAACCCCAGGATCAGTTAGTCCCTTCCCCTCTAAGCAGCTTCTATGCTCAAGGAGTTCTTGATGCTCCTAGAAGCTTCCTCTTCCCCAAACTCCCTAGCAAGAGAGAAGGCCGAGGAGTCGACAACGACGACATTGAGAGGCCTAAACACGGCAAGCTCCATCAATTCCTCAGCATCCAATCCCCACAGCAGATTGGGCTGGGTTCATTCTCATCTCCCYCCCTTTCTTTCATGCCACCCATAAAACCCAATCAGCAGACTGCTATAAACCCTGAAATGGGGGTTGAAGCTCCTCAGGAAGGGTTTGGTACTGGTGATGAGAGTGGGAATAGCGAGAATTTCATGTACATTTCAAACCCCATCTACGACAACGAAGTTGCCAGGCGTAGCGCCCTGGCAACCCCGTTCGAGACCCCGGACAGCTCGCCGTCCCATTTGGACGGAAGCGGGTCGTCCGGGGGTGAAGATGAGACAGGAAATGAGTACCSTGAGGCCTCAGGCACAACCTCACTGCCCTTGAGTCCAATAACAGAGCTCCCTGCTAAAGCTGCTTCTGTTGCATTAAGGGATGCAAGGTCATTAGACACTTCTGGCAGTGAATCAAACACTCAAATTGGTCGATCATCTTCTTCTTCTGATACACCTCGCACTTCACCTTCATGGTAATCTTTTGGCCCCTTTAATTAATGAGTCAAATTATGTAACATAAGTAGTGAATTATCCCTCTAATTTAGAGGTAGTAGTAGTAACACTACTACACTAGTACTGTAAGAAAGAGAATTTTGAGGAACAAGTTGTGGCTTTTTAGGATAAAAAAACAGGCGTGAGAAGGGCACGTGAGTCATGCCACCTTCACCTAACTTAGCTCCTTATTCATATGTCTTAATGTGATCTTTGTTGTTTAGGATAAACTTTTCTCAATTAATATTATGTAATTATATCTTAGCCGAAGACAATTGTGTTTTTTTGTTACATTCTTTGCTGTCTTTGTGTTTTTGATAGAGATGTTTGTCTCCTGAGATGCTGTTTATTTTATTTATTCATACATTTTGGGATTGTGATTTTGCACGTGGATGCAAGACGTTCTGGAAAATTTACACAAAAGATTAATGAAAAAGCATGAAAAAAGTTGGAATAAGAAAGGAAATGTCACTGAATTTTTTGGGGAATAATTTATGGTACAGTAAATGGCATTCAAGAGTATTTGAGTGTTAAAAAAATAATAATAACTGCTTCGTACAAAATGCATGCTCAACAAATTTACAGTATTGTCTGCTTTGGACATGAGACAAAAAGACTTAAACCATGCATGAGCTCAAGAAAGAAGGTTCGATCTGCTAGCACAATTCTGGCAATGTAAGTAAAAAACATACTTATAATTGATGTACTGTTCTAGTTGTCTTGGAAGGAAATGCAGTATACACTAATCTTGATAATGTGCATTAGCATTTAGCACTAACCACATTACATTCTTTACGAGATCATCGACCGAACTCGGAAGCCTTGCCTAGTTGCCTGAAGTGCCGTTAAGTTATAATACTACTGTAGTTATTGAATATCATAGCACCAATTTACATTGGGTGCATGATGTAAGGGCTTAGGAGTTAGGAAGTATAGAATTGTGCTTGCTACTTTGGCGCTTGGTTCATATTTGCACGGTTTGCCATGTCAAAATTGCTAATCGGTTTTGGTTAGCCTATCTGCCTATGTTTATCTCTATTATATAAGGGAAAGGGGGAAAGATGTGCCCCTATAAAGTCAGTAAATACCCTTATATAATTCGATATGATAATACGACCTAATACCCTTATAAAAAATTGTGAATGATATGCTGAATTACCTATATATTTATGTCAACTTGAAAATAGATAATACTTTATATGACTTAATTAGCGACAATTAATTATGACAATATTTCAAATTGAATTAGAAATTATGATATCAGTTTAATTTCAAGTAATAGTTTCTTAACAATTTATTACAATTAAGAAATTGTATAGCTAATTAGCTATATACTATAATAATAATTTCAATTCTTTAAAATTATTATAATTCGTACTATATAATCATTTTAAATGAATTGCAATATTCATAAGTCTAAATAACGCATCGCGTCACGTACAAACTAAACCGTACTATATACCCCCGAGTAATATTTAAATGAATTGCAATTCAATAAGTCTATAGCACGCATGGCGTGCACATAAAACTAGTATCAATATAAAGATAGTGTTGTTAATAAGATGTTGGCGTTGAGCTACTTGACGTGCTTTCGGATGATTTGTCGGAAACTGGATTAAAATCAAGCAGAATGCTAGGGGGCAGGAGAGATTTTGATGAGGAATACAGAACAACGTACTCGGGCAGAAAAGTTATGACAAGCGTAGCCTGTAAGAGAATTAGACTCAAGATTTGCATGATCAATATCTGGCATATGTTTCAGCTCCATGTATTCTTAAGCAATACTCGAATTCAAGTATTCAACAGACTAGCACAGCCTAATAAAGTAAAGGGCTGCGAGAGTTTAATTAATGCACACACTTCTTCAAGATATGTGTGGAGTAACAACCATCTAACATAAGATAATCCATTATCGTAACATAACTTCATTTTCTGTCACAGACTCAGAGATCAGACCGTGTGTTAATTCCATGCTTTACATCAACTAACTATATATATGAATACAAATTTTAGTTCTTAACATCAAATTAATTGACAGTAAAAGGTATCATATCTGAGGGGGTCGAGTACGTGCAGCAAACAGCAGTATTATTATTTCAACTGAAGCAACAAAACATTCCTGGGCGACTAACTTGTCTGTTATGCAATTTAATTCCACTTGGGCGCGATGGACAAGTTCTTGCCAATGTCTTGGCTGCAAAARCAATTTGTATTTTCATAAGCATATGGTTTACTAAACAAGTAGACGCGTAATGATTGAGGAGTGGTGATTACTACTGTCATTAGCTAAATAGGTGAGAAATAAACCTGTCTCATAAAAGAGCTCATTGACATTCTGTGCAGTTTTGGCGGAAGTTTCGAAGAAATGCAACCCATTCTCCTCTGCATATTGCTCAGCTACCTGCAATAGTTATCAGTTTCATTAAAATTCCCCTGTACTACTACTCGTTTATCACAAAATCCATCTTAGGAAACAACTCAAAACCCGAACCGGTATTGTCTCAGTCTCACTGCAGTTACAAYTGCAGTCTTCATTAATAGAAGAGAAGCGCGATTRAATACATGCCATCAAGCCTTTAATGTAACTMATTAATAGCATTTCATTCCACACTGTAACTATTTACTTCAAGAAAGCTACTTGACYTTYGAGGTGATTTTGGGGGTAGTAGCTCTGAGCAAAGGACTTGGCTACACTGATAGATGGGGACATGTGGTGTATTTATGTACAATCTAAATCGTTTAACAAAGTACTCGTATATTCAAGCAAAGTTCAAGTACGAAGTATTTATGATAAACTAACTGCTCAATTGTTCATAAACTATGCTTATATAGGGAGTACGTTATATAATCAAATGATTAAAGATGTTTAAATTTTAGCAAATCTGGTATACCTCGTTGTCGACTTCTCTGTTCTCCTCAAGGTCTGCCTTGTTGCCGATTAATGCAGTGAACATATGAGGACTTGCTGCTTGTGAGAAAAAATAGATTGGTAAGTGAAAATTTAGGATATCTCATATCTGCTGTCGTATCAGTTTCCTGCATCTAAGTTTACGACGATGACTGATACTGAGTAGAAATGCATCTAAGGTATTGTTTTCTAGTTTCATGTTACYTCCTACACTTAAAAATTAGGCAAACCGATGTCTGTTAGAAATCYAGTACATTTGTAAGACTTTAAGTCCATCAAAAGGAAGCATGAGAAATCAGATTGTTGCTTTGTATGTTGTTATGCACACTTTATGTTATATTGTAATGTTACCTTGCCTCTGCAATTCTCGAGTCCATCTTTTAGCTTTCTCAAATGATTCCTACACCAATAATCAGATTTCGTGTACTCAGAACAACACATAATTAATCCAAACTNGTAAGACTTTAAGTCCATCAAAAGGAAGCATGAGAAATCAGATTGTTGCTTTGTATGTTGTTATGCACACTTTATGTTATATTGTAATGTTACCTTGCCTCTGCAATTCTCGAGTCCATCTTTTAGCTTTCTCAAATGATTCCTACACCAATAATCAGATTTCGTGTACTCAGAACAACACATAATTAATCCAAACTYCAGAACACTTYTAATCAATGCATCCATTAAGAAGTTGTCAGTGGTCAATACCGTGCTCGTGATATCGTAGACAATGACAGCTGCAGCTGCACCGCGGTAGTACATAGGAGCTAGGCTCTGGTAMCGCTCTTGTCCTGCAGTGTCCCATATATCAAGCTTGACGGTTGCTTCATCTAAGGACAGRACCTCAGTGAAAAATGCTGCCCCAATTGTTGATTCCTGCAGGTTTTTATTGMGCAATCATTGATTAAACAGTCGAAAATCGTTTGCTCCTCGATACATATGGACTCTATAAACTTGTTGAAGATTCGARCCATTTTCAGCGGAAAAGAAATGGTTRAAAAGATAATAATAACCTGATTATCAAAAAATTGGCCCTTGACAAATCTCAGCACTAAGCTTGTTTTTCCTGTTCCCATGTCACCAAGAAGCACCTGGAATAAGATAATACGAAGTATGTATGTTGAGTACTAGCAGGGTTTACCTTAATTTGTTCATGAAAGGCGCTTAAARCAGCAGTACAAAAGAGCTACAAAGGACATTAAGCATGCAACTTAATTGTAACCAAGCAAACRATGAGGTCGGATCACGTTCCAGACCGAACCCAAATCAAATCAACCAAAATGTAAATCAAGTACTGACTACATTTTACTACAGTCCCAAAATTTGAGTTGTTCTAGCTTCTTTGTTTCTTCTTGTTAGGGAATATTGGGATGGTTTCGGACCGAAGGTTAGAAGCAGAAATCGTCTCAGGTAGTAACTGCTGGAAGCTAAACTATGCAATGCTCCTAGACTGCAACATACATTTATACTCAAAATGATTATGCAGAATGTGTTATGGCAGAAAAACATACAGCAATGATTATTTAAGGTAACACTAACATGAAACTTAAGGCAAGACATACCCACCAGCTTAGCTTGAATGTTTTTGTTGCCCATGTTAATTACTCGATAGTATTGATAAAATTCAGTCAATTTTGAGAACCTGATTGAAGAAGTTGTTTAATTGAAAGTTTAGCACTGAATATGATTATATGATTAAAAACAGAAAGTAAGAATGGTAACAGAAATTAGACTGTTAGGTCAATATGTTTCATATGAGTGTTTGATTGTTAGTTAGTTATTACTTGATTTGTGTTATTAACTAGCATTTTGACACAAATTGGCAACACTCCACTAATTTCTTCCTGGTTAAGGATTAAAATTGCTCTTCATAGAAAGAAACAAAGTCTTTATTCAATTCGACTTTCACAAGTATTGCTTAAAATTAACATTCTTTTTCTTTAATTAACTATCTCAAATTTAGTGGATAAGAAATGTAATTAGCTTATATAAAATGGGACAGATTAAACAAAAAAGGGTGTAGGTGTATTTYATTTGACTAATAGTTACCAAAAGTCTCCTTTAGCTTATAGAAGCTTCAGAAAGACAAGAATAATCACAATAATCTAGAACTAGAGTACACATTTTCAAAGCTTCATTAACTAACAAACCTTTTGCTATTACGTACTGATGATTTA